>JAQZBX010002237.1:0-24853 GCA_029593785.1 Cabassous unicinctus
GCTTATCAAAGGAAGAGATAATTCCCATGCATGTATGGTCTTTGTGTAGTCTTATTTCTGCTGCTCTTGAACCATTACAATCAGATGAAAATGAAGAAACTAAACAGGATACTGCTACTGCTGGACTGATAGCAGAATGAACTGATGTTGATTTTAATGAGAATATATATGAAAAAATTCATGAACAGCCAAAAACAGATAAACTTATGTCTAATAAAAGGGAAGAAAAGAAAAATGGAGTTTATGGAACTTTTCCAGTGGTTGTTATGCCATCCACTTCAAAAGATTGCTAAGCCAAAACTAGTGTGAGAGCTCCATCTAGTGGCAATAATAGATCAATACCAACTCATGTGTGTCTGACATGCCAGAAAGGGTTACACTGGGCCAATGAATGTCATTCTAGATATCACAAGAATGGCAGTCTCATTAATAAGTCGGGAAATTTATGGGGGAAAAGACTTATTATACCAATGGGGAGCTTATTTAAATATTCCTCATGTTTCTGATACAGCTAAACATCTTATTACTCTGGCTCTTAAGCCTCTTCAAACAGAATCTACTAAGGCCTCTGAAAATGCTGAGGGGGAGGATTCCCTCCCAGAGCAGCTTCAGGCTGATTTACATTTGTATGACAATGAAAGTTCCGAAAGTGACCATCCAGGGTCTCCTACAGAGGCTTGTGTTGCCATGGCAACCACGAAGGAATCCCTAGGGCACTTTTCAAGCTATTAATAACCCTTCAATTCCACCTGCAGACATTGATGTGCCTAAAGAGACTTCCCTTAACTTGCTATTTGCCCCAGCATTTAACCCTCAGTCAAGTTCCCTAAACCTCTTTTTTGAGCTGTCTGTAGATTCTCCTAAAGCATCTGTGAAAATTCCTTTACCACAGACCACACTCATGAAAAGCATAGCACAAGGAAGTAAAGCACGTGATCCTGAAGCTTTGCCGCTTCCTTCAGGTCGCAGAACCTGTTTTAACTGTGGAAAGGCTGGTCATTATCAAAAGGATTGTAAAAAGCAGCCCTCCCCAACAGCACCACCTGTTCAAAATTCACAATGGATTAATGTCAATTTTGCCCCCACAAATTCTCAGGAAAATTATGCACTGCCACCTATGGAAGTGCAGGCATGGACATTGCCAATATCAAAAAATTAATTCTTAAGAAAGAAAATAAAGTCTGTCTAGCCAATTCAGGAGGTAAAGGGACTATTCAAAAATATTTAGTAAGATTAATATTAAAAGGGTCTAGCATTAGTTGCAGGGGCATCACTATTCTGCCACAGAGTTAACTAAAATAAGGAAAAATCCCAGCAGCAACTTTGTAAACCTCCTACTGCTTAGATCATGATAAGGTTGTGGGATGATGGAGGTTAATAAAATAAAACCACTGGAAAAGTAAGAAAACTTAGCAATACAGTTTCCAGATAAATTCTCAAAAGCAGTAAAATCAAAGATGTATGTTTCTACTGATGTGTTGTAACTTGTTTTGTGTTTGTCTGTTTGTTCAGTGTCAGTGTATACTTTGATAACTCTGGATGGTAATATTAAATTGATAAATGAAAATTGTTATAAGAACCCTATTCAAATGGCAAGAAATTAAATAAGTGCTTATATTAATAAATAAATATGGGTATTAATTTAAAATAATAAAAATAGTTATAATCAAAATAAATCATTATTCTAACAAGTTTGTTTAATGTTGATGGTAATTGTATGTTGTCAGAAGTTTGTTTGGAAACAGTTTCCAAAATCATTGTGGTAACTTAAGTATGGAAGGTATATAGAATGTGCTTTTATTATTTAAAAAAAGAAAGTAATTTTATCCAAAGATAAAATGACTAGTTATTAAAACAAAGTTAAAGTTTTATTCTTTCTCAAAGTTTTCAAGTCATTAATGTGTTTTACTAAAAGTTTGCACAAAGTGTTTTTCCTGAATAATCAGTATGGAAAAAAGAAAGTCTGTTTTATCAGAGTAGCTTCTTATACTTTAACCTTACCGTTTCTTTGAAGAAACAAGTTTTATCACTTTCAAAAGAACATAATGTTTAAACCTGTTTTCTCAAAAAGTACCTTTTTATTTCAAACTGTTACAAATAATTTGATCTGTTACCTAGAAAAAGATAAAATACTAAAAATAGTTACGTTCATGTGATATAAGTTGAATGAAGTATTTAAAACTGTTGTACAATTAAAAGAAATTTTCTAACCTTATGACAATTAAAGTTGTATGAATAAAAAGTTCATATGAATACTTTAAAAGTGTGTAAAATTCCTGAAAGTTTAGTAATACTTCAGTATAATATTAAATATAAGAATATTATTAATCATTATTTTAATTTTTTTAAAATATATCAATATGTGTCACAAAAACTACCTCTCTGACTAAAAATCAAAAGACAGATGCTTTAACTTAAGTTTATCTGATTTACCCCACCTCTGCTAAAAAAAACAAGTCTATAACTACAGAAAGAAAGCAGCCATTAAGGGCTGCCAGGGGTAGTGCATAACTGTAAATTATAGCAAATTAAAATAACACCACTGCAATGTGCAGCAATCCCAAATATTACCAGTTTGTTACAAAAAATTAATCTTAAACAAGTCATGCTAGCCCACATTCCCCTTGCTATAAAATAGCCAACAATAAATTAACTTTATATTCAACATTGTGAACAGAAGCCCCAATTCTAATTAAAATGTTAACAACAAAACCAACAAATTACATGTTAATGTATTGCCCCAGAGCCCAAATCGGAAATAATAATTTGTTTTTACCTATGCCTCAAACTATACAAAATAAAGAAATTAAGGTCATTCTAATCATGCTACTAAAAATCTTAAATGCATAAAAAAAAATTTATTCTTTGGATGTCTGCTGGCTAAAGTCTTATTAGTTTTTGTTGTTATATAATCTACTGTAGTTATGAATTATGTATAGCACTCTTAAATACTAATCAAAACTTTAATGCACTACATTGCATACTTAAGTATTTTAATAACTTGTATGTTACAAATAAATGTATTTTATTATATGTATATGTAAATCTTAACATTTTTCATATTTCTGGAAAAATAATGGAAACTAAAATAGAAGCACATCAAGGATGTTTTGTAGCAAATTAAAAAAGATACAGAACATTTCAAAAGGTGTTGTATTCCTTCCTGGAGGAGCTGGCCACTCTACCGGGGACTGATGCATAAACCTTAAAATATACTGCCCAAGGAGTGTTGTGTTCCATCCTGGAGAGGCTGGCCCCTTCCTCAGGAATTAGCAAAATACTCACAAGTTGGCATCTATAGTATCAAATTCATTAATCCTAAACACAGTCAACCAAAACTCTAGTATCAGTTGCTAATTCAACACTTGCCAGCTAAAAGCTAAGTATTGGTAACTATATATATAAAACTGCTCTATTTACCTGTCATTCTGTAACTTTGTTCAATATTAACTTAATCTTTTAATTCATTATGTTATTCATGTTTCTCACTCTAATGGTCAGTATAAGCTTATTAAACTAAATATACATATTAACACCTAACTTGTATCTATCCAGGATTCTAGGCAACAATAAGCCAAGTATATCAGTGTATCCCCTGGTTTGATAAGCATGTGAATGTATGTATACATATTATAAAAGATTGGAATATAACAGTTAAACCCCTGTTTATAAACAATCTTTCACTTATTTTATATTCATTCAATTATTAACAAATATACATTAATTAAATATCAATAAAAGGTCCTGCCACAAGAAATGTTCAATACACCCACCATGTGTCAATATTATGTCTTTAAGGCTTTACACCTTACTCATTGTGCCTTCCCACAAGCATGTATTTACCCTCATTGCAGCCCTTTCAAAAAAACTTTTAACACAACTCTGTAAATATCTCCAACATTCTCTTACCCAAGCAAATAATTCCAAGGGTCCTGCTATTGTTGAAAAAAGCAATCAATTACTTAAATTAATGGTGTAAAAACAAAAAGAGGAAGATGGAGGAGAATCTGCTAAAGACAAACTATCTAAAGCATTGCTTACCTTAAATTTTCTTAATAGACAACAAATTTCTAATACCACAGCAGCAGAAAGACAATGGGAAGTTAATAAAAAGAATGAAAATGAAAAATGCAGACAACTGATTTATTGGAAAAATGAAACAAACAATAAATGTGAAAAAAGAGAGATAAAAATTGGGGGCAGAGGTTTTGCTCTTATCATTACTAGAACAGGAGAACAGCAGTGCATCCCCTCCAGAAGAATCAAGCCTACAGTTGAAAATGCTGCCAAAACTTAAACTATGGACATGGTGGTTTCACATTGGATTAAGTATAGGTAAAGTATTAGGTCAAGGTAAGATACCATATCATAATTACACTTATTGGGCATACATTACCAACCCACCTCTTTTAGAGCTGTTAACTTGGGCTGATGAGACTTACCCAATTTATCTTAATCAATCTCACCCTTTTCTGGGACCTATAGATTTATGGCTACACTTAAAGCCAAAAGAAGAAGGGAAATTTATAGAAAATTTAACTTTACCTTTTATAGACCACCCTCTTTGTATTAGATATGGTTCCAGAAGCATGCAACCTCAAAATCACAGTGTAGTTTTAACAGGGAAAAATCAAACTCAGATTATATTCTCCTTTTCCCTTCTTTACCATACAAATCAGAAAATATGGTAAATCTTACATGTCCCTCTCAAAACAGATTGATTAATGACAAATGGCATGTATGTCATGGTTTTACAGAGGTTGTGTTTTTTAATGATTCCTATGGAATTGTAAAGGATCAGGCCTTTATAGGAGTGCTGAAGCCTGTTAGAAACACAAACATATCTGGTTCATTAACAATTCAACCATAACCACTAATGACAGTAATCTTTATTTCTGGAATTTTGGTAATACAGCATTTACTAACAGCTCAATAAATTGGAAAAATCAAGGAAGATTTATCCTAAAACCATGGGACACTAAACTTAACAAAACTCAAAATTATTTGTGGAAATTATTTTTGGGAACTGGCCCAAATTTGAATGGCAAGGCAGTAAAACTAATATCAGTTTAAAAGGGAAATCAACTCAATTTCTTACAGTATGTGTACAAGATCCCATAGTTTTTATCATTGGGACAGTAACTTTTGGTGAAATGAACGTTAGCTGCTCCAATTGCTCTTTATTTCCATGTCTTTAGAATTCATATTTGCAGGAAAATCAAACTCTTTTTATCGCAAGAAGAAAAGGATTATGGTTACTGGTTCGGATGACCAGACATTGGCAGCAGTCTCCAGAATCCCAGTTGCTGTGGCATTTCCTTGACCATTACTTAAAAAGAATTAAAAAACTTACTTGACTTTTAATAGCAGGAATTTTGGGACTGATTGGCATCATAAACTGCTGCAGCCATTGCTGGCACAGCCCTGCATTAAGGAGTCCAGACTCAAAAATAGGTTAAGGACTGGCATAAAAATGCAAGTGAGATGTGGCATAGCCAGTCTCACATTGATATGGAACTGAATAATCATTTGAATGATCTTGAAACAACTATTATACACTTGGGTAATCAAATCTATAATTTAAACTTGTTGAAAGCTCTTAAATGTGATTGGAATGAAAGTTCTTTTTGTATTACTCCTTTGCCTTATAATAATAGTGAGCATGATTGGGAAGAAGTAAAAAATCATTTGATTGGATATAAGCATAATATTTCTTTAGATATTTTAGAATTGCAAAAGAAAGCATTTAGCATGTCTCAAAATGAATTGAAAGAAACCCCTGGTGGAGAATTTTGGAATGAATTGTTTGAAAATTTAAATATTGTCAATCCGTTTCACTGGTGGAAACAAAAACAGTTCAAATATCATTTTGGATTGGATTAGGAATTATTGTTATATGCATTAAATTGTTTGTATTGTCAAGGGTAGAGTAATGACATATATTCATAGAAAAAATGAAAAATTAGATCAGATAAATGCATTTATGTTAAGAAACTTAGCCATGAAAAACTAATTTTACATTATTTGAAGTAGAAAGTAGTATACTAATAACCTCTTGATTTTAATACTAATTGCTTGCATAAAATTATACACATAGGAACCTGAAGAAGTATAAAATATAAATGAAATGGCTTTCCATGTAAGAGCTAAGAAGCTTGACTGGTAGTCAATGACGGGTAAGATTCTCAGAGGAGAACAACCTAAGACAGGCACAGTCACAAGAGCCTATGGAAGAAACAAGTTTGACAGGAGGTCACCTTGTATCATGCTATATAATCGTTCCTACAGTCTTCACTGAAATAATTAATTAATAAAAAGGGGGAAATGATGGAGTTCAATTAAAGGCCATGACAACTGACAGAAAGCAGGCTGCCTTCATATGTCGGAGACAGGTGTCTCTAGTCTCAAGACACTGAGATAAGATCTGGTAGGAGCTTCAAATAGAGTGTCTGGTATAAGTCAAACAATGATTTACAAGGTCTGCTATGTGCAGGAATGCAAAGAGAACTGAACTATTAACCCTAAAATCTTGCTGTCTTTAGTAAAGTGTATACTGTCACATATCTATTACCTTTGCACATGTGCACACATATTTTCTTTATTCTAAAGCTAAATAAAAGCCACAATGTTTTATGCACTCTTCTCCCTTTGGATGGAGGGTCCCCTGACCCCGATTATTTCATTCTCATCTTTTCTCACCTGCGGCACTGTTTTCATGGACCTAGTTCCAGAACATCAATATTGAGGAAGATTATCTTCTCCTGGATGGTGCTCACCAAGTATATATTGCAGAATTTCCTCTAAGTTCTTGGCTATTTTACAAAAAAATGAAAAACATGTCATTTAGGCCAGTAGTTTATTAAGAAAATGAGAGAAGAGAAAGAAAATAACAGATTATGGTTCCCAGGTATACTTGCGGGCTGGTCCCAGCAGAGAGGGATAAAAACGGTTGATTTAATTTCTGCACTTGCTTTTTAAAGTATTAATTATTTCTTTCACTTGCTAAAGTTTGGGGGAGAGGTCCCAATTGTTTGTTGTTTTGATTGATTACCCCACCCATCAATTCTTCAGGGGACCCAATGATAAGGCCCCTTGAGGATATCCAGGGCTTTCCCTTGATCCTGGATGATCAAGGGAAATTCTCACAGGTTCTTCCAGCTGCTTTCTGGTGTGTGTGGGTCTTTCTTTCAGAGGATTTCCAGGTGAGATTCCATGGTCATCTGTTTCATGGCCATGACTTTCTGCCAAGTCACAGGTTTCTCTTTTTTCTTTTAAATATGTTTTTTATTTATTTTTAAAATATACTTAGATTACATAAAATGTTACATAAGAAAATATAAGTGATTCCCATATGCCCCACTCCCCACACTTCCCATTTTTCCCCATATTAAAAACTTCTTTCATTAGTGTGATACATTTATTGCCATCGATGAACACATTTTGGAGCATTGCCACTAAGCATAGATTATAGTTTACATTGTAGTTTACACTCACTCCCACTCAATTCTGTCAGTTATGGCAAGATATATAATGGACTGTATCTGTCTTGTAATTTCACTCAGGTCTGTTCCAAGTCCTGCAAATGCCACATATTTCACCTCTTTTCCCTCTTCCTGACTATACCACCTGCAGTGGCTACTGTCTCCACATCAATGATATAATTTCTTCCATTGCTAGAATCAGAGTAAGTCTATAGTAGAATACCAGTAAGTCTACTTTAGTCCATATTTTATTCCCCAATCCTGAGGATTCTGGGATGGTGATGCCCACTCTGCCTCTAATTGAGAGGGGACTTTGATCCCATATGGTTGGTGGATAGGACACTTCCTTGCAGTTGCAGCCTCTCTCGATTCCTTGGTGTGGTGGTTGTCCATCCTTATCTCTTTGTTAGTTGTCCTGGATGAGTCCAATGAACTGGAGAGCAGTTGTAGCAACTCTGCTGAGGCTCAGGGCTTAATTGGCCCATGGACAGACCAGAGATTCAAGTCTCTTGAACATTCACCTACCAACTCAAAATAGTTTTATTTGAACTATAGGTTCAAATAAAAGAGACAGAAGAGGCATGTATAGAGAAGTCACATCTGAGTCCAACTCTGTCAGTACAAACTCAAAAATAGGGCTCACTGGCAAGGCACCAAACTCCGGGGCTATCTGCCAAGACTGAAAGACCCGGGCATCTCCAGAACCCTCAGGAGACCCACTATTTGGGGTAGTATACCTTGACTGCCTATGAGATCCTGCTGAGCAGTGCATAAGCGTGACCTTTCTGATGACCTCCTGACTCACTTTAAAGTCTCAGCCATATACACTCATTTGCTTTTCATTTTCCCCTTTTATTCAAGGTCTTTTTTCAGTTGTATCACCAACAAGTGCTTGATAGTAATCCCTCGGTGCCAAGGAGGCTCATCCCTGGGTGTCATGTCCCTCTCTGGGGAGAAGGTAATGCATTTATTTGCTGAGTTTGGTGTAGAGAAAATCCACAACAAGAAGGCACTCAGAAGGTAACTCTTAGGCACTCTACAACCCTAGGTTAAGTTGCAAATTCAAGAGCAAAAGGCTCATGAGCATAGTAATCAATATCAAGGGCCCATCAATTGGCCATCTTTTTTAACTGGTCATTGCCCCTGTACTTTGGGGATTGTTGCTATTCCATTAGAGAATGTGGCAGAGCTCCCCAGATTGGGGATTCAATAATCTTTTGGTTGTTGTATGATTCTCTACCCACTGTGGCAATGCCACATAAACATTTGAACATATTTATATACCTTATATATATGCCAAGGTGAACTTCCTCCCATGTAGCCCCCATCACTGACACCCCACTCCATTGATCCTCACCTGCCATAGTTGTGAAATTCTGTGATTTAATACTTCTTCAAAAATGAAGCCAAGAATATTGCCAAATTTGATTAAAAAGAAAATGAAATAATAATAGGTTTAAATTTAAGAAATAAAATACATAATAATTTAGAGAAAATAAAACTAAAAGTTAAAAAATGGGGTATTTAAAAAAATGAAAAACATTAAAAAATTTTTAAAAAATAACAATTTTTTTGATGTTTTGCCTATCATCACTGTAATATCAGTTGTCCTGTGTGTACAGTGGCATTTTCTTCCATTTCTTCCCCAATGTCTTATTTTTTAAAAATATTCTCTTCAAAGAAGTTTAGGTCACAGTAAAACTACATTCAGAATATAGGGGACTTCCATATACCCAACATCATCTCCCTTTTCCTATTAATAATCTTTTTTACCTGTGGATGGTACATTTGTTACAATTGATATTGAAACATAGCTACCAAGCATGGTCAAAGTTTTACATTATGGTTTACATTTTAGACCATTAACTTTTATGAATTTTTGCTGAAATTTAACATAGCCTGTAACCATCACTGCCAGATCATGCAGAGCACTTCCATTGTTAACTAAATACCCCCCACTTCAATCTATTCTATTCATTCCTCCGCCTCCCAACAGGGCCCACAGAGGCCACCAGGCTTCACTCCTTGAAAGATAAGATTCCTAGATACTTGCAACAACCCTGAGGGCTGGACACAGTAGTCTCTCCTTCCCTATTAGCAACTGGCCAGGCTTTTGAGAGACACCCCCCCCCTCTGTTTGAGAACATATAGGGCCTCCACCATCCCACTAATTATGTGGGTCTCCCCCCACAGATAGAGCACACTATGACAAAATGATCACTCACACAATCTCTAGAGGACTGTCTCAGGTGAACCTTGTCCCAAGTGCCCCCCCATTCAACCCTAAGCCAGTAACCCTTCCTTGTCATATTTCCATAAGAGTTTTCTCAAAATTGTAGTTTCACCCACATACCCACCAATAACCAGTGGTCACCAGCTTCCTCCCTAAACCCTCCCTCCAGTTCCATGGACCATCCAAATCATCCTCCCCACCCTATCCCACAGTCAAGCTTGCACTGCCCAACCCAGTAGTATCCCTACACCCCAATCATATCTCTTCACTGCACAACTACTTTCTTCTACTTTCTTCTTATCATAGAGTGGTGTTTGCTCACAACTTCTTCTCCATTCCTATTTCCTGTAAACCTATCTTCCAGGCTCTAGCTCTCTGAGTCAGCTTGATTTGCTTAATTCATATCAGATAGGTCATGTAATATTTATCCATCAATGCCTGGCTTGCTTCACTCATCATAAAGACCTCAAGATTCATCCATGTTTTCCCATGTGCTGAGTATTATTCCATTGTAAGTATATACATCATTTTATTTATCCATTCATCTGTTGATGGGCATTAGGGCTGATTCCAATTTTGATAATAATGAATAATGTCACTATGAACATTGGTGTGTATATATCTGTTCATGTCCTTACTTTCAGTTCTTCTGTGTAAATACCCAGCAGTGAAATCCTGGGTCATATGGTAGATCTATAATTAGGTTTTTGAGGAACCACCAAACTGTCCTCCACAATGGCTGTGCCATTCTACATTCTCACCAGCAATGGATGAGGGTTCCCATTCCTCCCATCCTCTTCAACACTTATAGTTCTCCGTTTTTTTAATAGCTGCTATTCTAATGGCTGTAAGATGGTATCTCACTGTAGTTTTGATTTGCATTTCCTAACAGCTAGTGATGTTGAGCATCTTTTCATCTGCTTTTTAGTCATTTGTATTTCTTCTTTGGAGAATTGTTTGTTCAAATCACTTGCCCATTTTTAAATTGGGCTGTTTATCTTTTTACTTTTGAGGAACAGGATTTCTTTATAAATGCTGGATATTAGGCTCCTATCTGATATATGGTTACCAAATATTTTCTCCAATTGGGTAAGCTGCCTTTCACTTTCTTTACAAATTCTTTTGAGGTGAAAAAGCTTTTAATTTTTAGGAGGTCCAGTTTATCTATTTTTTTCTTTCACTGCTTGTGCTTTGGGTGTGAAGTTCATGAAACCATTTCTTATTACAAGCTCCTGTGGATGCTTCCCTACATTATCTTCCAGGTCTTGGCTCTTAAGTTTTTATCTTTGTTCCATCTTGAGTTGATTTTTGTGTAAGGTTTGAGATAGTGTTCCTCTTTCATTCTTTTGGATATGGATATCCAGTTCTCCAAGCACCATTTCTTGAAGAGGCCATTCTCACTAAGTTGAGTGGGCTTGGTGACCTTGTCAAGCATCAAGTGATTATATATGAAAGGATCTATATCAAAACTCTCAATTCAGTCCCATTGGTCAGTATGTCTATCACTTTGCAATACCAGGCAGTTTTGACCACTGTAGCTTTGTAGTATGTTTTAAAGTCTGGTAGTGTGATTCCTCTGATTTCATTTTTCTTTTTCAATATGTCTTTGGCTATTTGGGGCCCCTTGCTTTTCCAAATAAATCTTGTAATTTGTTTTTCCAATTCAGTAAAAAAGGTTGTGATGATTTTAATTGGGATTGTATTAAATCTGTATGTTAGTTTGGGTAAGAAAGACATCTTAATGCCTGTCCCTATCCATGAACAGGGAATATTTTTCCATTTATTTAAGTCTTCAATTTCCTTTAACAGTGCTGTGTAGTTTTCTGTGTATAAGTCATTTATATCTTTAGTTAAGTTCATTCCTAGGTTTTTTTTTTTTTTTAGTTACTACTGTAAATGATAATTTTTTTCTTGATTTCCTCCACAGATTGTTTGTTATGAGTGTACAGAAATGTTACTGAATTTTTCTCATTGATCTCAGAGCCTGCAACTTTACTGAAGTCATTTATTAATTCTAGAAGCTTTGTTGTAGATTTCTCAGGGCTTTCTCTATATAGGATAATGTCATCTGCAAATAGTGAAATTTTTACTTCCTCCTTTCCAATTTTTATGCCTTTTATATCTTTTTCTTGCCTCAGTGCTCAAGCAAGTACTTCTAAGAAAATGTTAAATAGGAACAGTGATAGTGGGCATCCTTGTTTTGGTCCTGATCTTAAAAGAAAAGCTTTTAGGATTTCACCAGTGTGTATGGTGTTTGCTATGGGTTTTCCATATATGCCCTTTATCATGTTCAGGAAGTTTCCTTCTATTCCTATCTTTTGCAGTGTTTATATCATGAAAGCGTGCTGTATTTTGTTGAATGCTTTTTCTGCATCTATAGAGGTGATCATGTGTTTTTTTTCTTTTGATCTATTTATGTGGTGTGGGACATTGATTTTCTTACGTTGAACCTTCCTTGCACACCCAGCATGAAACCCACTTGGTCATGTGTACAATTCATTTGATGTGTTGTTGAATATGATTAGAAAGTATTTTATTGAGGGTTTTACCATCTAGGTTCATTAGAGAGATTGGTCTGTAATTTTCCTTTCTTGTGGCATCTTTGTTTGGCTTTGGTATTAGGGTAATGTTGGCATCATAGAATGATTTAGGCGTTGTTATTTCTACTTCTATTTTTTGGAAGAGATTAAGCAGGATTGGTGTTAGTTCTTTCCGGAATGTTTGGTAGACTTCATCTGTGAAACCATCTGGTCCTGGGCTCTTCTTAGTTGTGAGGTTTTTGATGACTGATTCTATCTCTTTACTTTTGATTGGTCTATTGAGTTTATCAATTTCTTCTTTCATCAATGTAGGGTACTTGTGTGTTTCTAGGAATTTGTTCATTTCCTCTTAAATTATCCTTCTTGTTGGCATACAATTTTTCAAAGTATATTCTTATGATTCTCTTTATTTCTTTTGGGTCTGTGGTGCTATCCCCTAACTGAATTCTTATTTTGTGTATTTGCATCTTCTCTCATTTTTGCTTTGTTAGTCTAGCTAAGGATTTGTCAAGTTTATTGATCTTCTCAAAGAACCAGCTTTGGTTTTGTTGTTTTTTCTAGTGCTTTCTTGTTTTCTATTTCATTTAATTCTGCTCTAATCATTGTTAACTCCTTTCTACTTCCTTAAGAATTAGTTTGCTTGTTTTTTTCTAATTCCTTCGGGTGTGCAGTTATGTCTTCAATATTAGCTCTTTCTTCTTTTTTTATATATGCATTTATGGGTATGAAATTCCATCTCAGTACATCTTTTGCTGCATCCCATGGGTTTTGATATATTATGTTGTCATTTTCATTTATTTCAAGGTAGTTATTGATTTCTTTTGAAATTGACTACCTTGACCCACTGTTTGTGAAAGTGTTTGTTATTTAGCTTCTATATCTCTTTGTCTGATCTGGTTCTGTGGACTTTACTGACTCCTAGCTTCCTTCCATTGTGGTCAGAACATATATATTTTTTATAATGTCAATCTTTTTTAATTCATTGAGAATTTTTCTGTGGCTTTGCATTTGGTCTATCTTGGAGAATGATCAATGTGCACTCGAGAAGAATGTTCATACTGATTTATTTGTGTGTAGTGTTCTGTATATGTGTATTAAGTCCATATCCCCTAATGTATTATTCAGAGTCTTTCTTTCTTTATTGATTCTTTGTCGAGATGTTCTATCTAATGGTGATGATGTATTAAAGTCCCCCACTATAATTGTAGAGGCATCTATTTCTCCACTTAATTTTTCCAGTGTTTGACTTATGTATTTTGAGGTGCCGGGTTAGGTTCATAAATATTTATGATTGTTCTTTCTTCTTGAATGATTACTCCTTTTACTAATACATAGTTTCCATATTTGTCTCTCACAATGGTTTTGCATTTAAACTCTCTTTTGTCTGATATTATTATAGCTTCTCCCACCTTTTTTTAATTATTGTTTGCTTTTAAGATTGTTTCCCAGCCATTCACTTTCAGTCTCCTTGAATCCCTGGGTCTAAGGTGAGTTTCTTGTAGGCAGCATATAGATGGGTCATGTTTCTTTATCCATTCTGCAATCTGTGTCTCTTGACTGGTGAATTTAATCCATTTACATTCAGTTTTCCTACTCTCAAGGAATTACTTAAATTAGCCATATTTTCCTTGGGTTTATGTATGTCATTTTTTGTTTTTATTTTCTTTTTTCTTTTTTAGTTGTTCTTACACTCTCCTCTAACTCTCTCTCCTTTGTTTTTTCCTTTCCACTTTCAGAAATCTTTTAAGGATTTTTCAAAGGCAGATTTCTTAATGGCATATTCTTTTAATTCTTGATTGTCTGCGAATGTTTTGAACTCTCTGTCATTTTTAAATGCCAGCTTTGCTGGATAGAGAATTCTTAGATGGTAGTTTTTTGTTTTAGTAGCTTAACTATGTCCTACCCCTGCCTTCTTGCACCTCTGGTTCCAGATGAGAAATCAGCACTGAATCTTTTTTAGCTTCCCTTGTATGTGATGGTTCTGTTTTCTCTTGCTGCCTTCAGTATTTTCTCTATGTCTTTACTATTGGAAAGTTTGACAAGTATATGTCTTGGAGTAGGCCTGTTGGGATTTATAATCTTTCAGTTGTGATGTGCTTCATGGCCATGTATGTCCATCTTCCTCAATAGGGTTAGAATGTTTTCAGCCATTATTTCCTCCAACTTTCCTTCTGTACCCTTTCCCTTCTCTTCCCCCTCTGGGATGCTTATAATGCATATGTTTGTGTGTTTTGCATTGTCTTTCAAATCCCTAAATCCCTGTTGGATTTTTTCTATCTTTTTACCTCTGTTCTACTATCTGTTTGATTGCAGATATACTTTCTTCCACATCACTAATTCTTTCCTCTGCCTGTTCAAATCAACATTTATGTGCTTCCAGTGTCTGATCTCTTGGATTGTGCCATTCATGACCAATATATATGTTATCTTTTCATGTATGTTTAAAATTTCTTCAGTATGTCCTCCCAGTATCCTCTTAATATCCTTAATCTCTTCCCTCAGTTCATTAAGTAGGTCCACATAATTTGTTTGGAATGCTTTGATAGATTTTCGATGTTCTGCATCTCTTCCTGGTTTTTAGTTTATTCATTAGACTGGACCATTTCTTCCTGTTTTTTAGCATGGTTTGTAATTTTTTTTTTTGCTGTCTTGTCATCTTTTTATCTTGATGGGTTTCTTCAGTTCATAATCTTCTTTCTTTACTCTAGGGTTTTATTTAGCTTCTTTTTGTGTGTGTGTGTTAAATTTTCTCTTTGATACTTTATTCTTCTTGTTCTAATTCCTTGCTGTTTTCTATGTTTCCTCGAAGGAAAAAGATTAGTGCCAGAGAAAGTGAAATAAGAAAGAAAAGCAAAAGGATAATAGTAAAAATAATAGTACAAGTTAGAAGAGGGGATCATATAAGACATAGGAAAATGAAAAATTAACTCATGTAAGCAGTGTAGAGTAATAGCAATAAAAAAAAATGGAGTACCTACAATGAATTGGGAAACTGAATAGAGAAAAATATATAGAATGAATTAAAAGTCCAGAATGAGGAGGAGAGAGGGAAGAGAAAAGAAAGGGCAAAAAGAATAAAAAGTTAATGAAAGAAAACAGAATAGATGTGGAAAAAATAGAAACTAGAAAAATTTAGGATTAAATAAATAGAGGTGGGATGTAAGAACAACATCAGAAAGCAGAAGATAGAAAGATGAAGGAAGGATATGGGATAGCCTTGTTAGACAAAATCGGCATACACAGAAAATAAGAAATCAAGGATGAAGAAGCACAGCAAACAAGAAACAAGCTAGCAGCATTTAATTAAAAAAATAAAAGAAAAGAAGGAGGAGAAGAAAGAGGAAGAAAAACAAGAAAATAATCAAACATATAATCAAACACACAAGCGTGCAGTCAAACAAAAACTAAGGAAGAACAGCATACGAACTTAGGCCTCTTTGGAGCTTCTCAGGCTGCTGGTGTCACAATGAATTAACCTGCAACCCTTCTCTCTGCAGGTTTTGAAATGGGTTTTAGTGAGTAAACAAAGTTAAATTTTTTTTTAAGTAACCTATTTTTAGGGAAAAAAAAAAGACACCCAAGAGACACTGATACAAAAATAATGTCTATATTTTCCCTGTCCTAAATTATCAGCTGGATTTTTGCTATCCCGGTAGATCACTATTCTAAGAGGAGCTGGGAATCAATAAGGGACCTTGTATATTCAAGGCAGAAACTCCTCCAGTAAGCTTAACTTTCTCCTTGGGTCAATTAGCTTTCAGAAAGCTATCCAGTCACTTTCCTCTGGGCAGGTGAAAAAATCCTTGCTGATTTGGAGCCTCTCTGTCACTGCCCCCTTTCTATTCTTATTGCTTTCTCTCCCAGGGCAGAAGGACACAACAGTCTGTTCCTGCATGAGCAGATCCTCCCCCCCCCTCCTGGTCAGGTTGTGTACTCTTTTGAAATTTAAATGGGACCCTGGTGACTGAATTCACTGCAGAAAAATGACTCTCAACCCTCTTCCAGACCACCCTCTCTTTCCATGGGATGCTAAATAGGTTCTTAGAAGCTTATTAAGCAATTTCTATGGCCTGTTTCCCTCAGGGGAGTTGAAACATTGATAGTTTTTCACACAGGACTAGTCAATTGCCTGATTCCACCTTCTTCCACACCAAGTTTCTCTCTCCCAGGATGGTTAGGTAAATCAGGCTGCCTCAGCAGATTCACCTCTCCCTTTTCACTGGTGCCACCTCAAGCCAGCTGGTATGGTCCTCAAAGCTCAAGGGGGGTCCAGGCAAACAAACCCAGAGAAAGGAAACCCTTCTCTACCCTTCACCAGAATGGTCCCAATCTTGGTAAATGCTTCCTCCCACTGGGTGGCTGGCAGGATTCAGGCTCAGGGCTCACAGAAGATTTGCCTTGGGAGTGGAGTTTAGCTGTCCCAGTTTCCAGCCTCCAGAGGAAGAAACTCAGGGTTTACCTTAAGCAATTTATCTCTTTGTCCAGCTCTCTCCAGATCGAGACTCTTAAGCCTCCTACTATGTGGGCTCCCATAAAAGCTTGCACTGGCAGGATCCTCCCCTTCACTTAGCTATTTTTTTGAAAGAGAGATGATGAATGCACATTTAAAACAACTCCATCTTGTCACTTCCTTCCAGATTTGTCTTTTCATTCCCTAAACTAGCCTGTCTTGTGGATTAATTTCATAGACATTATTCTGAGTGTTAGAAACTTTACAAAAATTGTAAATACTGTTGTATTTTGCTACTTAAATGTCTATAATAGGAAACTAACATATGACCCAAAAAGCCAGAACATGTTTCACTCTCTGGTGCTTAGCAGGGATTGGCTGGAAAGGGTGTGATAGAAAGGAATTTTCTACAGAGATGATATTTCAAGATATTACATGGACAATATATAGTTGATAAAACTTATTGAGTAGTAAATTTGTGTATCCAACTAAAAAGTAATATACATAATTTTGTGTTCTTAAAAAGGAAAAATAAGATTTAAAAAATAAGCAAACAGTTTACTTAAAGATACATACACATGGTCATGAGTAAGCAGTTATATTAGTCAGCCAAAGGGGTGCTGATGCAAAGTACCAGATATCTGTTGGCTTTTATAAAGGGTAATTATTTGGGGTAGAAACTAATAGTCACAAGCCATAAAGAGTAAATTACTTCCTTCACCAAAATCTGTTACCACTTGTTGGAGCAAGATAGCTGCCAGTCTCTGCAAGCGTTCAGCCTTCATCTTCCTTCTAAGACTCCATGGTCCCTGCTTTTGATCTCAGTTGCAGGTTGGAATAAGGCTTATCTCTCTTCCTGGGGCATGTTTCTTTTCAGGTTCAGCTGCTCTGTGCTTTTCAGTTGCAAATTTTCAGGTTCATCTCTCTTCCCGGGGCCTCTGCAATTGTATGCAATAATTCAGTTCTAAGCTTATCTCTCTCATTTAGCACTTTACTATAAGCATTCAGGAGAAGCCAAGCCACATTCTCTGAGTTTACTTTGGAAAGTTCTTCAGCTAAATGCCCAGGCTCATCATCTTCATATTCTGCCTTCCATATAACATCAGGAGACAATCTTGCTAAATGCCCTGAAACTTTAAAACATGGATCACCTTTCCTCCAGTTTCCAATAATAGTTTCATGATTTACTTTTAAGGCCTCAAAAAACATCTCTTTAGTCTCCATATCCTACAAACAGTCTCTTCAGGGAAGCGGGTGTGGCTCAATGGATAGAGCTCCCGTTTACCATATGGGAGGACCCGGGTTCACCTCCCGGGGCCTCCTTGTGAGGGCAGGCCGGCCAGCCCACACGGCACAGTAGGCTGATGCAGCAAGACCTCACAGCAGGAAGTGGATGTGGCTCAATCGATAGAGCCCCCATTTACCATGCGGGAGGCCCCAGGTTCACTTCCCGGGGCCTCGTTGTGAGAGCAGGTCGGCCCGCATGGCATGGTGGGCTGATGCAGCAGGACCTCAAAGCAAGGGGGAGATAAGCAGACATGGAAGAAACACACAGCGAATGGACACAGTAAAACCCAAGCAGCAAGGGGGGGATAAATAAATAAATAAATAAATCTTAAAAAAAAAAACAAAAACAGTCTCTTCAAACAATCTAGGCCTTTTACATCAAGTATCTCACAATTCCTCCAGAAAGATACCCCTTATCCATTTCTAAAACTTTTCCAACATTATGGTAATTGCAAAAGCACTTCCCCATTCTTTGGTACCAAAGTCTGATATTAGTCAACCAAAGGAGTGTTGATACAAAGTACTAGATATCTGTTGGCTTTTATAAAGGGTATTTATTTGGGATAGAAAAGATTACTGTCCCAAGGCCATATAGAGTAAGTTACTTCCCTCACCAAATTCTGTTGGCACATACTGAAGCAAGATGGCTGCCAATCTCTGCGAAGGCTCAAGCTTCCTCTTCCTCTGAAGGCTCTTTGGTCCCTTCTTCTTCTGTTCTTAGCTGTAGGATGGCATAGAGCTTATCTCTCTTTTTTGGGGCTTAATTATTTCCACACTCAGCTGCTCCATTCTCTTCTCCTGCAAATAATCAGGCTCACCTCTCTTCCCAGGGCCTCTGCCATGTTTTTCTGTGTGAGGGCCCACCCACAAAAGGGGTGAGGACTCAAAGTCCTAATGACATTGCTGAATCAAAGCCCTTATCTTAATCAAGTAAAAGTGAAATCTCTGAATTTAATACAACCAAAGGGCATCATGCCCAGAGAAACAGACCAGTTTACAAACATAATAAATATCTCCTTTTGAAAATTATATAATATCAAGCTGCCACAGCAGTCATGTGTACCAATGTCTGAAACTTACTTTGAAGTAAACAAAAAGTAAGATAGATTGATGGTCGGGTAAAGGTGTTGGTGAATGTAGAGATATCTGACAATGGAAATCCAGCAAAAACTTAGTCATAGAACACAGGTGGTGGTTAT
This sequence comes from Cabassous unicinctus, assembly GCA_029593785.1. Lineage (NCBI taxonomy): Eukaryota > Metazoa > Chordata > Mammalia > Cingulata > Chlamyphoridae > Cabassous > Cabassous unicinctus. Next base: position 19,191 of record JAQZBX010002237.1, read on the forward strand.
ATGTGTTTTCACAGTCTCTCAACTATTCCCTTTATAATATAGTGTACATCATATAGTGGTGGGGAAAAAATAAGCAAAATAAAAAACAGTCCATGAACACAAAAATGCAGGTTATGAAGGATTTGAAGAATTCACTTATATGTATGTACTCATGTTATTTTCAAATATAGTTTATTATGTGACTGTGTTTAAGGAAACCATAAGTAATTTGAAACAAACTGAATATTACCAAGATGAAAACAATTAAATTAGGAATTAGGCATTTAAAAATTGTGAAATAGTTTCCTTAATTGCTCTGAAATTAGGACGATATAAATAGAAAAATTTCAAGATATATCAAAAAGAATGAAAATAAGGATTAAGATTACATATATGCAACTATAAAGACACACAACCCACAGCAGGAAATATGTGCAAATGGCATGGACAGGCAGTTAATAGAAAATATGGATGATCAATAAGCATGTCAAATGATCCTTTTTATTATTAATTATTAGGGAAATTAAAAACAAACTATGAGAGAGTATTTCTTACTTGTAATTTTGACAAATATCTAAAAGAAAAAACATCAGGTTTGGATAGGATATAGAGTAATATAAAATATGATGCACCAAAATTTGTACAATTAATTTGAAAAAGTTTTAGGAATGAACTAGTAAGTATTTTGTGATCCATTTATTTATGTCCAACATATTTACCCTAAAATAATTTCTGTTTTCACAGAGACCTGTCCAAATCAACTATTTGAACCATTGTTTGTAATAGCAGAAAATTTTTAAAAAGTTGAATTAAGTAAAGGGAGGAAGGAAAAAAGGGGTGACTAAAACAAGCTTTAGGATGTTGTAGATCTCTGGGGAAGGTAGGAGGAGCCAACCAATAGTTTGAGAGAGTTGTTGATTTAGATTTCTATATGTGTCCTGATTATAGGTTGTCATTTTACTTAACTTTAAAAGGTATTAGATATATACTCTTTTAAAAATATAAACCAAGTTTATTTTGCTTATGTTGTGTTCTTAAAGACTACATCTTGGTAAACAATGTAAATTATTATGTCATTTCAAAAACCAGAATTTTGTTTTGTTTGCATTTTATGAGTTAATAAAAAATTTAGCCTATTCTAATCAGATAAATATTTTTAATGTTTCACTTTAAAATAATAAAATCTCACAAATGAACAACACTCATGTTGTTGAAAAGGCTGTTGTTGACAAGTGACAGCACACACATGCACACAAAAATAACTATGATGCAATATTCCTGAAAGTGCTTTACAATGGGATGATATGCACATCATCTTGCTGCAAGTCTGCCATACAAACTTGTAATACATTTAGTCTAGACAAACAATTCAGTGCAAGAAGTACTAACTTCAGACAATGCAAACTATAATCCTTTTTTTTTTTTGCATTGAAAAGAATGGTTTATTTTACATTTTTGTAAATTACACTAACATATGGCTTCATACAAGCAGTTGAGTTCTCTGTATCCCAGCAGCAGTCTGTTGCATAACGTTGTTTTGATGGAAGTAGGTGAAGACCATCTGGGCTCAAAAATATGTGTGGATGAATAGGTATGAGTATTTTAGCTTTGTCACAATAGCAATGTCAATAAAACTGCAGGAAGTCCTTAGAACAAAACAAGACAGTGCCATCAAAAGAAGACAGTTATCATGATATACCTCACCACTAAAAACTCACACAATAAAATGAAAAAACAAAAATATTACTAACTTTTTTGAACATTGTTACAAATATTAAGCCACCATAAAGTATTGTCTTTTTGTTATAAACAGTTAATATTCTTTTTATATATATATATATATAAAATATATATATATATTAAAAGATGCTTAGATTACATAAATGTTACACAAAAATTACAGGGATTTCCATGTTCCCCACATCCCACACCTCCCACAACATCCCACTTAAACATCTTTCATCAGTGTGGCACACCACCTGCAATGGATACACAAATCCTGGGGCTCTGCCACCAAGCACAGACCATAGTTCACATTATAGAACACACTCTCTTCCACACAGTTCTGCATGTTATATGCTAATGTAAAATGGCCTATATCTGTCATTGTAATGTCACTCAGGATAATTCTCAAGTCCGGAAAAAGCACCTGTATTACAACTGGTTTTTCCTTCCCTGCCCCAAAAGTGTCCAGTGGCCACTGGCTCACCCTCACTGTTATAATTTCTTCCATTGCTTGAATCACATTATGTCTACAACAGAATACCATTAGGTCCACTCTAGTCCATAGTTATTCCCCCAATTCTGAGGAGTTTGGCATGGTGATGTCCACTCCACCTCCAAGTGAGAGGGGGCTTATATCCCTTGGAGATGGTGGATGGGATTATCCTGCCTGCAGCTGCAGGCTCTCTCCATTCCCTGGGATGGCCGTTGTCCATTATCGTCTCCTCACCAGATGACTTGGATGAGTCCATTGAGCTGTAGAGTAGGAGTTGTAGCTCCACTGAGATTCCAGGCACAGCTGGCACACGGGCAGGTCAGAGGCTCCAGGCTCTGGAAGTACACCTACAAACTCCTGCATCACATATAGGTTTGAAAAGAAGGGACTGATGGACCATGTGCAGGGAGGACTTATTTGAGTCCAACTCTGTCACTCTCAGGAGCACATTTTCCAAAGTAGAGCCCACTGATAAGTCATCAATATCTGGAGCTATCCCTCCTTATATAGGACTTGGAAGTTTGCAGGGCCTCAGGAGCCCCTCTATGTGCAGTGATATCCACTTTGGTGTTCTATGAGATGCTACTGAGGTGTGAATAAGCATTACCTCTGGGATGACCTCCTGACTCTCTTTGAAGTCTCTTAGCCTCATGAACTCATTTGTCTTTACCTTTTCCCCCTTTTATTCAAGGTCTTTTACCAGTTGTATTGCCAGTTGGCACTTGGTATTAATCCCTCATTGCCAGGGAGGCTCATCCCTGGGAGTCATGTCCCACACTGGTGGGAAGGTAATGCATTAATATGCTGAGTTTGGCTTACAGAGAGGCCAGATTTCAGCCACAAGGAGGTTTTCATGTGGTAAACCTTTGGCACCCCATAACAGTAGGCTAAGTTTCAATTACAGGAGGAAAAATTTGTAAGGCTAATTATCAATAACAAGAACCCATCAGTGAACTGTAATCCTTTGTCAGATACTGCCCCTCCTCTCAGGGGACTGTTCCTGCTCCCTTAGAGAATGTGGTAGAGCTCTCAAGACTAGGAATTCAGTATTCCCTCATTTATTGAGTGATTGTTTACCCACTGTAACCATGGCCCACCTCTTGATCATTTGAACAATTTTGTATATCTTTCAGGAAAATTCAGGTGAACTTCCTCCCATGAAACCCCCATCCCAGACACCCCCCACCAATTATCCTCTCCTGTCCCTTCTGTAACCCTTCTGTGATCAAAACCTTCCTTGAAGATGAAACCCATATAATAGCCAAATACAATTCATAGGAAAATGAAATAATAAAGATAAGTTTAAATATAAGAGATAAAATACATGGAAACTTAAAAAAAAAAAGCACACTAGAAATAAAATAAAATCAAAGGATTGGGATATTCAAAAAATGGGAAAAAATGATAAAAATTTAAAAAAATTTTTTTTTTCTCTTTTAACATTTTTCCTTTTATCACTGCATTATCGGGTGTCCAGTCTGTACTGTGGCACCTGCCCCCTCTCACTCCACAGTATATCCCGAATTTTCATTTAATTTTCAAAGAAGTTTTAGGTCACAGCAAAGTCACAAACAGAAAACTAGAGACTCCCATATACCCAACCTCCTTCCCCTTTCCTTACCACATATTAAAACCTTTTTTTATGTGGGTGGTAGCATTGTTATAACTGTTATACAGACAGTGAAGCATAGCTACTAAACATTCTCAATGGTTTACAGTATAGTTTACAATTTAGATGGTACAGTTTAATAATTTTTTATGATATTTACCATGTCCTGTGTCCATCACTGTAAAGTAATGAAAAACATTTCCCCTGACCACTAAATACCCCCAGTTTGATCTTTTCTGTTCCTTCCTCCCTATCCCCCTGGGGCACATGACACCCCCCATCTTAACTCATTGGATGACAAGATTCATAATTACATGCAACAAGAGGTCTTGACACACTGATTGTCCTCCCCTATTAGGATCCACCCTTGCACCTAAGAGACACCCACTTGTCTGTTTCTGGGTGAATTGGTCCTCCCAAAGATGGGGGACCATCACCTTCCCACTCACTGTGTGGGTCTCCACTCCCCGACACAACACATTATGAAAGGATGAACACTCACACACTCCCCAGAAGCCTACTCCAGATGCACCCCTTCCTGAATGCCCCCCAACCTACATCCTAAACAAGTGACACTATCTTGTCATACTGCCATAAGAACATTCCCACTCCTGCACTTTCAACATCATACCCAAAAATCCCATGTTCACCTAGTTCTCCTCCCATCACTCCACTCAATATCCTAGGTATTCTACCCCACCATTCCTAATCTACCCACCTATCAACCCTGTACCACCAAACCCAGTAATATCACTATCCACCTGCCCTATCCTTCAATATGCAAATATACTCTATCACTTTACCATAGATTATGTCCATATGAGTGATGGCTCAAAACACTCTCTTCTCTCTCTCTCCCCTGTTAACCTATCTTTCAGACAATGGTTCTCAGAGACTGCTCACTTTCCTCAAATCAAATCAGTGAGGTCATATACTGTTCATCCTTCAATGCTTCGCTTGCTTCACTCAGCATAAGGTCTTCAAGATTCATCCATGTTATTCTGTATGTTAGCACTTTATTCCTTCTTACAGCTGAGTAATATTCCATTGTATGTATGTACCACATTTTGTTTATCCATTCATCTGTTGGTGGGCACCAGGGCTGATTCCAACTTTTGGCAATTGTGAACAATGCTGCTATGAACATTGGTGTGCATACATCTGTTCATATCTTTGCTTTCAATTCTTCTGGGTGTATACCCAGCAGTGGAATCGCTGGATCATATGGAAGATCTATTGTTAGTTTTCTGAGGAACTGCCAAACTGTCCTTAACAGTGCCTGGGCCATTCAACAATCCCACCAGCAGTGGATGAGGGTTCCTATTCCTCCACATCCTCTCCAACACTTATATTCTGCTGTTTTTTTAATAGCTACCATTCTGATGGGTGTAAGATGGTATGGCATTGTAGTTTTGATTTGCATTTCCCTTTTACTAGCGATGCTGAGCATTTTTTCGTGTGGTTTTTAGACATTTGTATTTCTTCCTTGGAGAAGTGTCTTTTCAGGACACTTGCTCAATTTCAAATATAGGTTGTTTGTCTTTTTATTTTAAAGGTGTAGGATTTCTATATATGTGCAGGATACTAGGCTCATATCAGATATATGATTGCCAAATATTTTCTCCCATTGGGTAGGCTGCTTTTTATTTTCTTAATAATGTCCTTTGAGGTGCAGAAGTTTTTAATTTTGAGGAGATCCCATTTATCTATTTATTCTCTTGCTACTCACGCTTTGAGTATGAAGTTCATGAAGCCATTTCCTATTAAAAGGTCCTGTAGATGCTTCCCTACATTGTCTTCCAAAGTCTTTATGGTTTTGGCTCTTATATTTAGATCTTTGATCCATCTTGATTTGTT
>JAQZBX010002237.1:24953-73990 GCA_029593785.1 Cabassous unicinctus
TTGTTGAATATCCGATGACGGAATATGTGAGAATCTATATCAGAACTCTCAGTTCGGTTCCATTGGTCAGTATGTCTATCCTTATGCCAATACTTTGCAGTTTTGAGCACTCTAGCTTTGTAGTATGTTTTAAAGTCAGTTATGTGATACCTCCAACTTCATATTTGTTTTTCAATATGTCTTGGGCAATTCGGGGCCTCTTACCTTTCCAAATAAATTTTGTAGTTAGTTTTTCCAGTTCCTTAAAAAATACAGTGTTGATTTTTATTGGGATTGCATTAAATCTGTAGATTAGTTTGGGTAGGATAGACTCCTTGATGATGTTTAGTATTCTTATCCATGAACAGGGAATATTCTTCCATTTATTTAAGTCTTCTTTGATTTCCTTTAACAGTGTTGTGTAGTTTTCTGTATATAAGTCCTTTACATCTTTAGTTAAATTTATTCCTGGTGTTTGATTCTTTAAGTTACTATTGTAAATGGTATTTTTTTTTCTTGATTTCCTCCTCAGATTGCTCGTTATGGTGTACAGAAATGCTGCTGATCTTTGAGCATTGATCTTATAGCCTGCGACATTACTGAACTCCTTTATAAGTTCTAGAAGCTTTGTTGTAGATTTCTCAGGGCTTTCTATGTATAGGATCATGTTGTTTGCAAATAATTAAATTTTTACTTCTTCTTTTCCAACTTGGATGTCTTTTATATCTTTTTCTTGCCTCATTGCTCGAGCAAGTACTTCTAAGACAATGTTAAATAGGAGTGGTGATAGTGGGCATCCTTGTCTTGTTCCCAGTCTCAGAGGGAAGGCTTTTAGGGTTTCACCATTGAAGATGATGTTACCTTTGAATTTTTCTTATATACCCTTTATCATATTCAGAAAGTTTCCTTCTATTCCTATCTTTTGCAGTGTTTTTATCAGGAAAGAGTGCTGTGTTTTGTTATATGCTTTTTCTGCATTTATAGAGATGGTTATATGTTTTTTTTTCTTTCAATCGGTTTATGTGGTGTATTACATTGATTTATTTTCTTATATTGAAGCATCCTTGCATACCCAGGATGAAACCCCCGTGGTCATGGTATATAATCCTTTTGATATGTTGTTGAATGTGATTAGCAAGTATTTTGTTGAGTATTTTAGCATATAGATTCATTAGAAAAAAATTGATCTGTATTTTCCTTTCTTGTGGTATCTTTATTTGGTTTTGGTATTAGGGTAATGTTGCCATCGTAGAATGAGTTAGGCCATATTCCTTCTAGTTCTATTTTTTGGAAGAGCTTAAGCAGAATTGGTGTTAGCACTTTCTGTAATGTTTGGTAGAATTCAGCTGTGAAGCCATGTGGTCCTGGGCTCTTCTTAGTTGGGAGGTTTTTGTTGACTGAGTCTATCTCTTTATTTGTAATTGGACTGTTGAGTTCATGAATTTCTTCTTTCATCAATGTAGGCTCTTTGTGAGTTTCTAGAAATATGACCATTTCCTTAAATTATCATTCTTGTTGGCATATAATTTTTCAAAGTATCCTCTTATGATACTCTTTATTTCTGTGGAGTCAGTAGTGATATCCCCTTGCTCATTCCTTATTTTGTGTATTTGCATCTGTTCTCTCTTTTTCTTTGTTAGTCTGGCTAAGGGTTTGTCAATTGTATCGATCTTCTTGAAGAACCAGCTTTTGGTTTTGTTTATTTTTTCTACTGCTTTCCTATTCTCTATTTCATTTAGTTCTACTCTAATGTTTGTTATTTCCTTCTTTCTACTCCCTTTAGGTTTAGATTGTTGTTGTTTTTCCAGTTCCACTAAGTGTGAAGTTAGGTCTTCAATTTTAGCTCTTTCTTCTTTTTTAATATATGAATTTATGGCTATGAACTTCCCTCTCAGGACAGCTTTGGCTGCTTCCCATAGGTGTTGATATGTTGTGTTGTCATTTTCATTAGTTTCAAGGTAGTTACTGATTGCTTTTGCTATTTCCTCCTTGACCCACTGTTTGTCTAAGAGTGTTTTGTTTAACCTCCATATCTTTGTGCCCAATCTGATTCTCTGGCCCTTAGTGATTTCCAATTTCATTCCATTGTGGTTAGAGAAATTGCTTTGTATAATCTCAGTCTTTCTTAATTCAGTGAGTGTTGTTCTGTGGCCTAGCATGTGGTCTATCTTGGAGTAGGATCGATGTCTCAGAATAATGTAAATCCTGCTGTATTTGGGTGTAGTGTTCTGTATATGTCTATTAAGTCCAGGTCTTCTAATGTATTGCTCAGAGTCTTTGTTTCTTTATTGATTCTCTGACCAGATGTTCTGTCTAATGATTATAATGTTGTATTAAAGTCCCCCACTATAATTGTAGAGGCATTTATTTCTCCACTTAGTTTTTCCAGAGTTTGCCTCATGTATTTTGAGGCACCCCAATTAGGTGCATAAATGTTTATAATTTTTCTCTCTTCTTGAAAGAGTACCCCTTTTACTAATATATAGTGTCCATCTTTGTCTCTTACAACCTCTTACAACAGTTTTTCATTTAAACCCTATTTTGTCTGATATTAAGATAGCTACTCTTGCCCTTTTTTGGCAATTGTTAGCATTTAAAATTGTTTCCCATCCATTCACTTTCAGTCTCCTTGAATCCCTGGGTCGAATGAGGGTTTCTTGTAGACAGCTTATAGATGGATCATATTTCCTTATCCATTCTGCCAATCTGTGTCTCTTCAGTGGTGAATTTATTCCATTAAAATTCAGGGTTATTGCTCATAACAAATTTCTTACTTCAGCTATATTTTCTTTGGGTTAATGTATGGCATATGCTGTTTTGTTTCTGTTTCTGTATTTTTTGTTGTTTTTAAACTCTCCTCCAACTCTCTCTCCCTTGTTTTTTCCTTTCAACTTGTAGAACTTCCTTTAGTATTTCTTGAATTGCAGGATTTTATTGGCATACTCTCTTAATTTCTTTTTGTCTGTGAATATTTTGAACTTTCTATCATTTTTGAATGCCAGTATTGCTGGATAGAGAATTTCTGGCTGTAATTTTTTTTTCTTTTAGTACTTTGACTATGTCATACCACTGTCTTCTTGCCTCCATGGTTTCAGATGAGAAATCAGCACTTAATCTTATTGTGCTTCCCTTGTTTGTGATGGTTCTATTTTCTCTTGCTGCTTTGAGTATTTTCTTTTTGTCTTGATTATTGGACATTTTTACAAGTATATGTCTTGGAGTTGGCCTATTGGGATTTATACTGTTTGGGGTGCACTGTGCTTCCTGAATCTGCACGTCCATCTCTGTCAACATGTTTGGAAATTTTTCAGCCATTATTTCCTTCAGCACTCCTTCTTTTCCATTTCCCTTATCTTCTCCTTCTGGGATGCCCCTAATGTGTATGTTTGTGCATTTTGTGCTGTTGGTTAAATCCCTGAGTTCCTGCCTGATATTTTCTGTCTTTTTGTCTATCTCTTCTACTATCTGTTTGATTTCAGATGTATTGTCTTCCACATCACTAATTCTTTCTTCTGCCTGCTCAAATCTGCTGTTATGTGAACCCAGTATCTTTTTGATTTCTTGGATTGCACTATTGATCACTATTATATCCATTTTCTTTTTGGGTATATTTACAATTTCTTCAGTATGTTCTCCCAATGTCTTCTTAATATCCTTAATCTCTTCCTTCACCTCATTAAGTTGGCCCATGATATTTGTTTGGAAATCTTCGATTTCTTGTTTGATGTTCTGCATTTCTTCCTGGTTTTTAGTTTGTTCATTGGACTGGTCCATGTCTTCCTGTTTCTCAGTGTGGTTTGTAAATTTTTGTTGCCTTCTAGTCATCATTTTATCTTGATGGGTTTATTCATTTGATTAGCTTCTCTCTCTGCTCTAGAGTTTTATTTAGCTGGTGGTTCTGTGTGTGTGTTGAATTTTCCCTTTGACACTTTTTCTTCTTATTTTATTTCCTTGCTTCTTTCTATGTTCCCTTGAAGACAAAAGATTAGGGTCACAGGAATTGAAAGATTTGAGAAAGGAGAAGGATAATAGTAATATTGATAAAAGTTAGAAGAGGGGCTGTATAAGACATAGTGAAATGAATATTTAGCTCATGTAGGCTGTGTAGAGTAATTGGAAAAAAGTGGAGTACCTACAATGGACTGGGAAACCAAATAGAGGAATATATATATATATATATATAATGATTTAGAAGGCTAGAATAATGAGGAGGAAGAGAAAGAGTAAAGAAGGGCTGAAACGAAAAATTTAATATTAATTAAAAAAGAAGAAAATAGAATAGGTAGAATAGAAATTGACACCCTTAAGTTGTGGGCTAATGAAAAAATGTGGCATGTAAGAACCACAACAGAAAGCAGAAGGCCGAAAGATGAAGGAAGGAAAAGAGATAGCTTGGTATACAAAATCAATGTAGATGGAGAATGGTAAATCACTGAAGAAGAAGCACAATAAAGCAGAGAGAAGCTAGCAGCACCTGATTTTTAAAAAAATGAAAGAAAAAAGAAGGGAGAGAGGAAAGAGGAAAGAAAGCAAGAGACAACAAATAAACAGAGAAAAACCAAACAACCACACAAGCAAACAGTCAAACAAATCTAAGGAAGAACAGTGTTCCTTCTTGGGCCCTTGTGGAATATCTCAGCCTGCTTGTGTTCATCAATCAATTGCTTTACAAGGTTCTATCTGCAGGTTTTGAGGCAGATTTTAGCTATTAATCTTAATTAAAAAGAAAAATTCATTTTTTATTTTTTAAAGTGACTGTCTTCTTTTTTTGGTGAAATAAGGGACCCAAAATATGTCCTCTTCTAGACCACCCCCTTTCCTTAGGGGACCCTAACTAGGCTCATGGACACTAATCAAACACTTCCCACTTCCTGGCCTCCCCAGGGGAGCTGAAGCTCTGATGCTAGTCAGTTCAGAATGATAAAATTGGCTCACTCAGCCCTCTCTAGAGCCAAGCCTCAGTGTCACCGGGCTGTTGGGAATATCAGACTTCCTCAGTAGATTCACCTCTCCCTCAGCCTGGCGCTGCTTCAAGCTAGCTTACCTGCTCCAGGCAGCCAAATTGACAGAAAGAAAACCCCTCTCCACCCTCTGTCAGAACCCTCCCACTCTCAGAGGATGCTGCCTCTCACCGGATTGCAGTTGGGTAATGGGGATTATCCCTAGGTAGCTAGGTAAGTCAATTTCCTCAGCAGATTTGCCACTCCCCTCAGCCTGGTCCTGCTTCAAGCCAGCTATTTTGTTCCCAAAGTCTGCAAGGGGTTCCAGGCAGCAAAATCCACAGAAAGGAAAGCCCTCTTGAACCTCCACCAGAATCCTCCCACTCTCAGAGAATGCTCCCTCTCACCGGGCTGCCTCAGGAGTCGTGGCTTAAACCAGCCTCTTTCCCTGAGGGTGGGGCTCAGCCATCTGTGTTAACCTCCACGGGCAGGATTAAAACTCATGAATCTCTACTGAGCAATCAACACAGTGGAGCTGCCTCCAGACAGATGTCCCAAGCTTCTCGCTCCAAGTGCCCACAGCACATACCCTTAGGCAGGACTCTGCCCCCAATTTCAGCAGTCCTTAGAGAGCTAGACAGTGAGTGCCCTCCTAAACTGATGCCGTCTTTATCAATCCTACTATAATCCTTTTAAAAATTCAATTTGTTTTATTCATTACCATTTCTTCTAGACTGAAAAGTTGGCTAGAAAAAAAATGCTCCCTGATTTAAAAACTGGTATTGTATAAATGAAAAATGTTTAATTTTGCAGTAGATTTTACAAATATATGTGCAAATTGAACTTGCATCTTCATCCCAGCCACAAAATGGGAAAGAAGAAAAATTCTAAAAAATGCTTAAATTTTCAACTTCATGCAACCTATATAAAGATGACCAAAAAAAAATTTAAAGAATAGAATGATATTTCACTGAAAATCTCTTATACAAAACATAAGTAAAAGAGCCACTAGGTGACATTTTAATTTACAAATTGATATCATTTTTGATATCATTGATATGTATTTATGTATAAATGTACATATACTGTTTTCTTCTTGCCATTAGACTTGCACAGAGAAAGAAACAGCATAACTTCAGATTTTAATCATACATTTCCTCTAAAATTTCATGGAGATCAAGGTTTCCAGGTGCAGACATTCAGAGTTTATGTTTCTCTTCCTGGGCCTGTCCAAAGCTTTTTCTCTTTCTTCCAAAAACAAATCAGATGAATCTTCACCTACAAACTCCTTTATTTGTACTGTGAAATACCTAAGATAATGTTTGGAAGCAGGGGTATCATGATTTAAGCTGAAAAGCCCTGTCACAAAGAGCTTAACTGAGCACCTTGTAGATGAGGGAATGCAGACTTAAGGAGATTAGCCACATATTACTGAGTAAACATTTGGTTGTTAACTGGATTTACAGGGTTTGATGGTGTACTTATTTTTCCTTCTTCTACCAAATTAAACATATATGCAGGGATTGATGTATGCATTGTTATATCAGCAGTATGTGAGATATCTGTCACAACAGTAAAGATGCACTAAAGAATTTCACCAAAATATGTTTGATAGAAATTCTGAGCTGAAGCTTATTCTTGGATAACATTTTGTTAGATGGTAAAAAGCATCTGCAAGCCTCTATCTGCAACATTCTTCATAGTATGTTTGAAAGCCCAAATAATGGAGTACAAAATAAGTTTGAACTGTGCAGGTTGAATAGCCAAGAATGCTGGGATTCAATGAGAATTGAGAAATTGAAGTAGTAAAAAATATTTGTTTTGTGTTCAGGATATTCTTCAAAGTGCTTATCTATCATTCTTAAGGTGCATTCAAAAAGAGCATCAAATATTGCAATATTTCAGCTGTTATATGTCCTCATAACTTGCTGACAATAATAATCATAGTATTAATCACTTCTGGTTCTCTAGCAACTGGGACGTTTCTTTGATAACCAATGAGAACTGTATCCAAAAAGGAGGAATACAATTTTACCATCTGTGAATCATTGGAATGGCTAACCCAAAAAGATATTAACTTTAAAGCTACCCTTTTAATGTTTGTATACTTCTAATCAGTGGTTGCTTTGTAACTATCTAACCATTAGTTTGGACAGCTGAAGAAGTATTTTCACTGAGGAACTTGAACACATGAAGCATATCTAAATAAATTCATCCAAGTTGATTTTTAAAGTGGGGTCCAACAACTTTGCAAGGTCTTGCATTTGTTTTCAATATGCTACCAAGTTACTTGACTGTTTCAGGATCTTTAAGCATTCATATTTTTGTTAGCCTGCTGGTTTATGCTTTCCCACACTTGATTAGGAAGGGGCATGTGTTTTTATATCAAATGTTTCTGTACTGTTTGGTCCGTGCATATATTATGTGCCCTACAGCTTCATAAAATGTATGAACATGTTGAGGCCCAAGACAACAGATTATAGTATTAAGCTGTTAAAAATTTCACCAGTAAAAGGCATTACTTCTCCAATCTGAACTTGAATGAACTGCCTGAGGTGTTTTTGAACTATTTTTATGAAAGTATTGCAAGCCACACCCTGTACTCCATCATAGGTCTTATGCATGAATTCACGTAGCTTGTTAACAAAAGTCTTCAAAATTGCCAGTGAGCTCTCAAAAATCTTGGATATTGACCTACTAGATGCATGATATTTTATGCAATAATTGTTTATTATCTTTGTCTTTTTCTGTTCAGATACTTATAATAAATCCATAATAACAGAAAGAAAAAATATTTTTCCATTCTCTTTGTGTATTGCTCCACTAATGAAACCTATTGCATAACACAATATATTCAAATATTTCCATGACCTCTCTGTACCAGTCAATTGGTTGTGAAGCTTCTCAATCATTATTCTTTCTGTATCTGCATAATATAGAAGAAAAAGATAAACCAATGTTTCTCTCATATTTTTATACACATTTATGGAATCTATATCATTCATGAATTCTCTCATAACTTCTCCCTGATCATTTTCTACAATCAATACTTCCCCTTGGTTTAACCATATGACTAACCATCAATAAGGAGACCTTGGATGATGTAGGCAACTAGAGCTGTCTTCTGGAAGGGACCTCAAAATGTTGAGGTTCAGAGAGCAATGGAAAGGCAGATATAGAGAATGGACTCTCTCTATAGAGTTCAGTTTCCAACAGATTCCATTACTCAAGACTAATTTTAAGGATTTCATTTTCTTCCACTTCTGAAACCAAAAGCATGTAATGAACGTCCTCCATCAGTGTTTCCCTGAAATATAATCTTTTTATATCAGTTGAGCATTTTCCTTAAGAATAGTGCAGAGAAAGCAACTGAGATTTTAAATAAAGATCTGATCATCGGGAAGCGGGTGTGGCTCAATCCACAGAGCTCCCGTTTACCATATGGGAGGCCCCGGGTTCACTTCCTGGGGCCTACTTGTGAGGGCAGGCCAGCCCACACGGTGTGGTGGGCTAATGCAGCAAGACCTCACAGCAAGGGGGAGATAAGCAGACACAGAAAAAACACACAGCAAATGGACACAGCAAACACAAGCAGCAGGGGGGGGATAATTAAATAAATAAATAAATCTTAAAAAAAATAAAAATCTGATCATCATCTTTCTCATTTGAGCATGCAAGTCAAATATTGGTATTTAAATGAAGCATCAGTTTTAGTTGCATCATTGTCAGTGTAAATAATGTTACAAATTGTTCTTCATTCAGGCTTACACTCACACCAGCAATCTCAGTGAACTAATTCAGAGAGACATTTCAAAACAATGGAACATTCAGGAATTTATAAATTAATGTGCTGATTAATTTTTCTTAAAAATATATCCCCATGGAATCCAGTTAAGAAATCAAAATAATGCTTCTAAGGTTGTATGTACAACTGGAGAATTTTGGGAATTTTATCATCATATTTCATAAAAATATGAAGACTTTCACACATCCTATTTACTCCTATGATTTCACTTATAAATGTTGGCCAATATTTGATCCATTCCTGTTTCAGTATTTGAACAAGAATCATATTCAATTTCCTGATATACACCTCTTCTTTCTCTACAAAGGGTGGAATAGATGACATCTTGATAATGAGACCAACAATGTATTTTTTTAGTCCTTCAAGTTTGTTCCTTGGAAGAATCTTCCACCTCTTTTTTATCACATTTTCCAAAATTTGTATTCCATAGTATTTTGTGTTCATATTCTGTGAATATTCCAAAATTGTGTCGACTCTTGTCTATGCATCAGGGTGCTCCTTTATATGTGTCAATACATATTGAGGCATTCTTTGCAGGTTTTCTTCTCCATGGAATAAACAACTCACCACATTGTTTAAAAAGCTGGTAACCAGTCTTTGGCTGAAATCCAGCGGCTGACAATCTGCATGGTCTGCTAATATGATGATTGCTGGCCTAGATTACCTACATTGGAAAATGCCTCAGCTGGTTCACATTCTAAGTAACATTATGGCCCTTGTTGACGCCAATGGGCCATGGGATTGTGCAGATCCATGGCACAATGGCAGCCATGGGAGAAGGGGTGATCTATGCTCTTGTGTGTGCAATATATTTCATAATAAAATCTAAAGTAATCTTAAAAGTGTCAAGGACATTGTAAACACTAAACTTAGCTTATAGGAAAGCAGGCCAGAAATCAACAACTGATTAGAAAATTCACAGCAGTGGGTGTTCCAATGGCTAACAAATATATGAGAGTTCCTGCAATGATAAGCAGCTAGAACTGCCTGTTCCTGATTTCAGGTTGCTCCAGTAGACATGACATGCTGCAGAATGGGAACATATTGAAACATCTGCACACAATACAGAACTAGGGGCATGGTAGGTGAGAGCTGGTAGATGGCTGCTATGCTCTTCATGTCTTCCCCAATACATATTCTTGCAAAAGAACCTATAAAACAAGAATATAAAACATGTGGTTAAGTCTATTGACAAGAAAAATAACCTAACACAATTAGTTTTATAAATCAGAGGAGTCTTAAAAAACAAATACACAAACACACATATGTGGACATGTATGCTCTCAGAAACATACACTTTACAGTAAATAAAATGAAAGCATAACTTTTATTTTACAAAAAGATATAATGAAACAAATCAGTTTGGATGAAGAAAAGTGTATATAAAATAAAGAAAAACAAAAGTTTTGGAAACAAAATATATTCATTTAAATAAAAATAAATGGAAAGCATTCTAGACTTGTTTTCAAAAGAAAATTTAGTTAATTAAAAAATGATAATGAAAATCGTTCTCATTATGTAAAATAGATAGGAAAGTAAGAAATATGAAAAGCTAATAGATGGGGAAAATGACAAGAGAATATGGGTAATGGATCATAAGGCAATAATGGCTTTTGCAGTCTTTAATAAAGTACACAGAGACTAATATGGTACAGTTTGTTAGAAAATTTTAATTTTAATTTCAATATTGAATATTGAAATTGCTATTAACATCTATCATAATAATATATAAATGATAATTATATTACTGTCTTAAACATTTATGGAATTTAAATGCTCTCATTTAAATCAACACAAGAAAAAGTGGGAGTAAGAAGATGGTGGGACACCTAAGCCAGGTTTGAATTCAGTAGTCATGTTTATCAGATGAGAAGGTGGAATACTAATATGAAAGTGAAAATAATTTTGAGCAGGGGGAATGGTCATCAAAGAACAAGAAAGAGAAAGAGGTGATCTACAAATAGCAGAGATTGATTTATCCTGGAAGATGTTAAGGATAATGAACAATATTCCTTAGGGGAAGAATACTAATGTACTTTGACTGCAATAACTCAAGTCAATTCAATCTATCCTAGGAATTTTTTTGGTTTTCACTGACTTGATTGAATGTTTTATGAGTTGATGACATTCATTTGTGTGTTTTTTTATTTTTTTAAAGATACTAGATTACATAAAGGTTACACAAAAATTATAGGAATTCCCTTATCCCCCACTTCCCACGCCTCCCACAACCTCCCACATAAACATCCTTCATTAATGTGGCACATTCATTGTAATTGATAAACACATCCTGAGGCATTGCCATTAAGCATGGACCATACTTCACATTGTAGTCTACAGTCTCTCCAACACAGCTCTGCATGTTCTGTGATGATATAAAATGGCCTATATCTGTCATTGCAATGTAACTGAGGATGATTTCCAAGTCCAGAAAAAGCCCCCGTATTACAACTGTTTTTCCCTCTCCTTGCCCCAAGAGCCTTCAGTGGCCACTGGCTCCTCATTAATGTTGTAATTTCTTCCATTGCTAAAAACACATGTCTATAGTAGAATACCAGTAAGTCCACTCTAGTCCATAGCTCTTCCCCTAATCCTGATGATTCTGTGATGGAGATGTCCACTCCACCTCCAATTGAGATGGGGCTTATATCTCATGGGGAAGATGGATGGGACTATCCTGCCTGCAGCTGAAGACTCTCTGCAATGGCCTTTCTCCATCATCACCGCCCTGCCAGTTGTCCTGGGTGTGTCCAATGAACTGTAGAGTAGGTGTTGTACTCCACTGAGGTTCCAGGCCCAGCTGACACATGGACAGCCCAAAGACTCAAGACTCTGGATGTATACCTACAAACTCCAGCACCAGGTATAAGTAGAAAGAACAGATGAGACATGTGCAAGAAAGTCATAATTGAATCCAACTCTCTCACTCTCAGGACCACAAGCTACAAAGTAGTCCCCAATGGCAAGGCAGCAAACTCTGGAGCTATCTGCCCTGACCATAGGACCTGCATGTCTCCAAAGCCCTCAGGAACCCCACTTTTTGGGGTGGTATCCACTTTGGAAGTCTATGAGATCCTGCTGAGATGTGCATAAGTGTTACCTCTGGGATGACATCCCAACTCACTTTGAAGTCTCTTAGCCAAATAAACTCATGTCTTCACCTTTTCCCCATTTTATTTGAGGTCTTTTTCCAGTTGCACTGCTAGTTGGTGCTTGGTAGCAATCCCTTGATGCCAGGGAGGCTAACCCCAGGAGTCATGTCCCATGCTAGGGGAAAGGTAATGCATTCAGATGCTGAGTCTGGCTTAGAGAGAGGCCACATTTGAGCAAAAAGGAGGCTATCAGGAGGCAATTCTTAGACACCACATAACAATAGGCTAAGTTTCAATTTCAAGAGCAAAGACTCATAAGCCTAGTCATCAATAGCAAGGGCCCATCAGTGGATCATCTTCCTTCACCAGTCACTGCCCCTGCACTTGGAGGAAAGTTGTTGTTCACGTAGAGATTGTGGCTGTAATTTCCAGGATAGGAAATCTGTTTTCTATCATTTATTGTGTGAGTTTCCACCCACTGTGACAATGCCCCATGAACATTTGAACATTGTTATATATCTTATATGAATGTTCAGGTGAACTTCCTCCCATGCATACCCCACCCCAGACACCCCACACCAATGATCCTTCCCAACCCCAGGTGTAACCCTCCTGTGACCCAAAGCTTCTTCAAAGATGAAGCCATTACAATAGCCAAATATAATTAATAGGAAAATGAAATAATAATGTTAAAATATGAGATAAAAAACATATAAATTTAAAAAAAGTAAAAATAAAATAAAATTAAAAGATTGGGATATTTAAAAAAATGAAAAATATTTAATTTTTTTTTTACATTTTGCCTTTCATCACTGCAATATCTGGTGTCCTGTCTGTACCATGACACATTCCCCCAATCATTCCCCGGTGTCTCACAGTTTTTCATTTTGCTTTCAAAGAAGCTTTAAGACACAGCAAAGTCACACACAGAATACAGGAGACTCTCACATACCCAACATCCTCCCCCTTTGTCCCCCATATTAATACTTTTTTATATGTGGAGGGTATTGTGTTGTAACTGATATACAGATAGTGAAACATAGCTACTAAACATGGTCAATGGTTTACATTTTATACCATACACTTTTATAAATTTTGATGATATTTACCATGTCCTGTGACCATCACTGTAAGATCATACAGAACAAGTCCACTAACCATTAAATATCCCCTGTCTGATCTATTCGATTCATTCCTCCAAATCCCACTGGGGCCCACGATGATTCCCTGGCTTGACTTGTTGGATAACAAGATTCATAGTTACTTGCAACAAGACTGAAGTCTTGACACTCTGGTTTGTCTTCCCCTATCAGGAACTGCCCTTGCTCTCAAGAGACTCCAGCATGCTAATTCTGACCAAATCGGTCCTCCCAAGGATGGGAGTCCAACTCCTTCCTGCTCATTATATGGTTCTTCACCCACTGATACAACACATTATGACAGAATGATCACTAACACGCTCCCTAGAAGCATGCTCCAGGTGTGCCCTGTCCCAAATACCCCCCATTCAAAACGTTAAACCAGTAACCTTTCCCTGTCACATTGTTATAAGAGCATTCCCAAATTTGTACTTTCAACCACATACCTGCAAATCCCCAGTGATCAGCTGGTCCCTCTACCAACCTTCCCCCCCATTATCATGGACCTTTTAAGCCACCCTTCCCAATCTACCCACCTGTTGACCCTGCACCACTCAACCCAATAATATCACTAGCCTCCTGTTCTATCCCTTCAATACACAGCTACACTCTTTCACCTTACCATAGATTACATCTGTATGGGTGATGGCTCACAACCTTCTCTTCTCTTTTGATTTCTTGTAAACCTATCTTCCAGACAATAGCTCTCTGAGTATACTCAATATTTTTAATTCATATCAGTGAGGTCATGTACTGTTCACCCTTCAATGCCTAGCTTGCCTCACACAACATAAGGTCCTCAAAATTCATCCATGTTATCCTGTGTGTTAACACTTTATTCCTTCTTACAGCTGACTAATATTTCATGGTAAGTATGTGCCGCATTTTGTTTATCCATTCATCTGTTGATGAGCTCCTGTGTTGATTCCAACCTTTGGCAAAAGTGAATAATGCTGCTATGATCATTAGTGTGCATATAACTTTCCATGTTTTTGCTTTCAGTTATTCTGGGTATATACCTAGCAGTGGAATTTCTGGATCATATATAAGTTCTATAGTTAGTTTTATGAGGAACCACCAAACGGTCCTGCAAAATGGCTGGAACATTCTACATTCCCACCAGCATTTGATGAGGGTTCCCATTCCTCCACATCCTCTCCAAAACTTATAGTCTGCTGTTTTTTAATAGCCTCCATTCTAATGGGTGTAAGATGGTATTTCATTGTAGCTTTGATTTGCATTTCCCTAAAAGCTAGTGATTTTGACCATCTTTTTATGTGATTTTTTAGCCATTGATATTTCTTCCTTGGAGAACTGTCTTTTCAGGTCACTTGCCCAATTTTTAAAAAGGGCTCTTTTTCTTTTTATTGTCAATGTGTAGGATTTCTTTGTATATGTAGGATATTAGGCTCCTATCAGATATATGGTTCCCAAATATGTTCTCCCATTGTGTAGGCTGCCATTTTACTTTCTTGATAACATTCTCTGAGGTACAAAAGTTTTTAATTTTGAGGAAATCCTATTTATCTATTTTTATTTTGCTGCTTGTGCTTTGGGTGTGAAGTGCATGACACCATTTCCTATCACAAGTTCCTGTAGATGGTTCCCTACATTATTTTCCAAGGTCTTTATGGTCTTGGTTCTTATATTTAGATCTTTGATTCACCTTGAGTTGATTTTTTCAAAAGTGTGAGATGGTGTTCCTCTATCATTCTTTTGGATATGGATATCCAGTGTTCCAAACACCATTTCTTGAAGAGGCCATTCTCTCCTAACTGAGTAGTCTTGGTGGCCTTGTTGAATATCAGATGACTGTATATGTGAGGATCTATATCAGAACTCTCAATTTGGTTCCTTTGGTCGTTAAGTCTATCCTTATGTCAATTCCATGCAGTTTTGATCCCTGGAGCTTTGTAATATGCTTTAAAGACAGGTAGTGTTATACCTACAATTTCATTTTTCTTTTTCAATATTTTCTTGACATTTGGGGCCTCTTACCCTTCCAAATAAATTTTGTAGTAAGCTTTTCCAATTCTTTAAAAAATGCTGTTTTGATTATTATAGGGATTGCATTAAATCTGTAGATTAGATTGGGTAGGATAGATATCTTAATTATGTTTATTCTTCCTATCCATGAACAGAGAATATTCTTCCATTTATTTAATTCTTCTTTGATTTCCTTCAATTGTGTTGTGTACATTTAGGTATATAAGTCCTTTACATCTTTAGTTAAAGTTATTCCTAGGTATTTGATTCTTTTGGTTACTATTGTAAATGGTATTTTTTTCTTGATTTCCTGCTCAGATTTCTCATTATTGGTGTACAGAAATGCTACTGATTTTTGAGCATTGATCTTATAGCCTGTGACTTTACTGAATGCATTTATAAGTTGTAGACCCTTTCTTGTAGCTTTCTCAGGGCTTTCTATGTATAGGATCATGTTTGCTGCAAATAATGAAATTTGTACTTCTTCCTTTCTAATTTGGACGCTTTTATATATATATATATCTTTTTCTTGCCTCAGTGCTCGAGCAAGTACTTCTAAGAAAATGTTAAATAGGAGCGCTGATAATAGGCATCGTTGTCTTGTGGATGATATTAGAAGGAAAGATTTTAGGATTTCACCATTGAAGATGATGTTAGATGTGGGCTTTTCATAATGCCTTTTATCATGTTCAGAAAGTTTCCTTCTATTCCTATCTTT
Organism: Cabassous unicinctus; assembly: GCA_029593785.1. NCBI lineage: Eukaryota > Metazoa > Chordata > Mammalia > Cingulata > Chlamyphoridae > Cabassous > Cabassous unicinctus. Next base: position 40,613 of record JAQZBX010002237.1, read on the forward strand.
TGCACTGTTTTTTATCAGGAAAGTGTGCTGTATTTTGTTGAATGTTTTTTCTGCATCTGTAGAGATGATCATTTGATTTTTTTTCTTTCAATCTGTTAATATGGTGTATTACATTGAATGATTTTTTTTTAGTTGAACCATCTTTGCATACCCGGGATGAAGCACCCTTGGTCATGTTGTATAATTCGTTTTATGTGTTCTTGAATACAATTAGAAGAATTTTCTTGTGCATTTCAGCATCTAGGTTCATTAGAGAGATCGGTCTGGTATTTTTCTTTCTTGTGGCATCTTTGTTTAGCTTTGGTATTAGAGTAATGTTGGCATCACAGAACATGTTAGGCAATGTTCCTTCTACATATATTTTTTAGAAGAGTATAATAAGCAGGATTGGTGTTAGCTCTTTCTTGAATGTTTGTTAGAATTCACCTGTGCAGCCATCTGGTCCTGGGCTCTTCTTAGTTGGGAGGTTTTTCATGACTGATTCTATCTCTTTACTTGTAATTGGTCTGTTGAATTCATCAACTTCTTCTTTCTTCAATGTAGGCTGCTTGTGGTTTTTAGTAATTTGTCCATTTCCTCTAAATTATCATTCTTGTTGGCATATAATTTTTCAAATATCCTCTTATGATACTCTTTATTTCTGTGGGGTCAGTGGTGATATCCCCTTCGTCATTTCTTATTTTTTGTATTTGCATATGCTTTCTTCCTTTTCTTCTTTGTTAGTCTGGGTAAGGTTTTGTCAATTTTTAAAAAAATCTTTTTGAAGTACCAGCTTTTGGTTTTGTCCATTTTTTCTAGTGGTTTATTATTTTCTATTTCATTTAGTTCTGCTCTAATCTTTGTTATTTCCTTCTTTTTACTTCCTTTGGAGTTAGTTTGTTGTTTTGCAAATTCCTTCAGGTGTGCAGTTATGTCTTCGAGTTTAGCTCTTTCTTCTTTTTGATAGATGTCTTTATGGCTATGAATTTCTCTTTCAATACAGCTTTTGCTGCATCCCAAAGCTTTTGATATCTTGTGTTGTTGTTTTCATTCATTTCAAGGTAGTTACTGATTTCTTTTGAGATTTCCTCCTTGACCCACTCTTTGTCTAAGAGTGTGTTTTTAAACTTCCATATCTTTATTACTGATTTCTAATTTCATTCCTTTATGTTCAGAGAAATTACTTTGTATAAATCAATCTTTCTGAATTCATTGAGAATTGTTCTGTGGCCTAATTTGTGGTTTATCATGGAGTATGAACCATGTGCACTTGAGAAAAATGTATATCCTGCTGTATTTGGGTGTTGTATTATGTATATGTCTGTTAGGGCCAGATGCTCTAATGTATTATTCAGAGTCTTTGTTTCTTTGTTGATTCTCTGTGAAGATGTTCTGTCTAATGGTGATAATGGTGATAAAGTCCCCCATTATAATTGTAGAGGAAAATATTTCTCCACTTAGTCTTTCCAGTGTTTACCTCATGTGTTTTGAGGTGCCCTTATTAGTTGCATAAATGTTTATGATCATTCTTTCTTCTTGAAAGATTACCCCTTTCGTTAATATATAGTGTCCATCTTTGTCTCTTACAATAGTTTTGCATTTAATGTCTATTTTGTTACATATTAATATAGCTACTCCCGCACTTTTTTGATTATTGTTTGCTTGTAAAATTGTTTTCCAGCCATTCACTTTCAGCTTCCTTGAATCCCTGGGTCTAAGGTAGGTTTCTTTTAGATAACATATAGATGGTCATATTTCTTTATCCATTCTGCCAATCTGTGTCTCTTCACTGGTGAATTTAATCCATTAACATTCAGTGTTATTACTTTCATGGAATTTCTTACATCAGCCATATTTTCTTTGGGTTTATGTATGTCATATGTTGTTTTTATCTCTCTTTTTGTCTTTTTTGCTGTTCTTACACTCTCCTCCAACTCTCTCTCTCTCCTGTTTCTTCATTCAACATGCAAAACTCCCTTTAGAATTTCTTGAAGGGGAGGTTTTTTATTGGCATACTCTCTTAATTTCTGTTTGTCTGTGAATATTTTGAACTCCCCATCATTTTTGAATGCCAGCTTTGCTGGATAGAGAATTCATGGCTGGGATTTTTTTTCTTTTAGTGCTTTGAGTATGTCATACCACTGCCTTCTTGCCTCCATGGTTTCAAATGAGAAATCACCACTTAATCTTACTGAGCTTCCCTTCTCTGTGATGGCTCTCTTTTCTCTTGTTGTCTTGAGTATTTTCTCTTTGTCTTGAGCATTGTACATTTTGACAAGTGCTTGTCTTGGAGTAGGCCATGTTGGGATTTATACTGTTTGGGGTGCACTGTGCTTCCTGGACATGTACGTCCACTTCTCTCAATAGGGTTGGGAAATTTTCAGCCATGATTTCCTCCAACACTCCTTCTCTCCCCTTTTCCTTCTCTTCTCCCTCTGGGATGCCTATAATGCATATGTTTGTGTGTTTTGTGTTGTTGTTTATATTCCTAAGCCCCTGTTGGATTTTTTCTATCTTTTTATCTCTCTATTCTACTTTCTGTTTGAGTTAAGATGTACTGCCTTCCACATCACTGATTCTTTCTTCTGCCTGCTGTTATGCATGTCCAGTGTCTTTTTGATTTCTTGGATTGTGCCATCCATCACCATCACATCCATTATCTTTTCATGTATTTTTACAATTTCTTCAGTATGTTCTCCCAGTGTCTTTTTAATATCCTTAATCTCTTCTTTAACTACATTAAGTTGATCCGTGGTATTTGTTTGGACAGCTTGGATTAGTTTTTGATGTTCTGCATCTCTTCCTGGTTTTTACTTTGTTTATGGACTGATCTATATCTTCCTGTTTCTTAGTATGTTTTGTAACTTTTTTGTTGCCTTCTGGTCATCTTTTATCTTCATGGGTTTATTCAGTTGATTAGCTTCTCTTTCTGCTCTAGAGTTTTATTTGGCTGTTGGTTTTCTGTGTGTGTTAACACTTTGTGTGTTAACACTTTTCTTCTTGTTATATTGCCTTGCTGTTATCTATGTTCTGGTTTTATCTTGAGCAATCCCTCCAGATCCCTCCAGATTGATGCCTCAAATGCTCCTGCTCCATGTGCTCCCAGAACAGCTCTCTCAGGTAGGATCTTATCCCCAATAGCCATGTTTTTCCTGTGCACCTTCTACATTTTTCTTCTTTTAAATTTTTACTGGGAGATCCTGTGGATCAAACCCAGGTCCCTCCATATGGGTGATGGACATGCAACCATTTGACCCACATCCACCCCCCCGCTATATCTCTTAAGGTTGATCAAAGACACCTAGAGTTACAGTCACTTCCCATACAGGATGGTCATATAATAAATCACACTTTGTTTATCACTAGCATTCTTAAAACAAGACCTAGGGAAAAAAACTAGGTCTGGGGACACATGCATCATTTCTAATATGGCAAATGTTTAGCCTACCCTGATTATCACAAAATAATTTTGCTTTATTTTATTACTAGTCAGCTTTCTAGTGCATGTGAAATGTATGTCAATTCATTTTGTATGCATTTCCCTGGTGGGTAAACATTTTGAACATATTTTATGTGCTTTCAGGATATTTGTATATCTTGTATGAAAGAATTCTGTTGAAGTCTTTCACCCATTATTTTCTTAACAAATCAATTTTATTGATGCATATGAATAGAGCATAAATCCATCCAAAGTGTACAATCAGTGGTATTTGGTGTAATCACGTATTTGTGCATTCATCACTTCAGTCAATCTTAGAACACTTTCAATATTCAATTAATTATAATAATAAACAAAAAAACAAACATCCAAAATACATTCCCCTGCCATACATAGCTGCTATTCTTTTTTCCTTCTCTCTATTATATTTGTATTTATATTTTGTAAAAACAGTTTTATATACATGCAAAATTGACCATATTCTTGTTTTATATGAGTTTTTACTATCTTATAGTGGCCCATGTTACAGTTTTAAGCTTTCTTTCCAGTAATATACAGTACAGTATATTACATATTCATAATCATATATAAGTATATTACATACTACATACATACTAAAATATATATTACAATATATTACATATTACATAAAGTAATTGACTTTCCCTTTCAACCACTGTCATACCCATATAATAGCTCTGCTTGTTAAAACAACATGACATGCTTTTTTTTTCTTAAAACAAATCAATTTTATTGATATATAATAATAAAGATACAGTTCATCCAAAATGTACCAATCAATAGTATTTGCTATAATCACATAGTTGTGCATTCATCCCTTAAATCATTATTAGAGCATTTTCATTATTTAAATAATACTAATAATACAAAAAAGAAAATAAACAAGAAAATTTCTTATCTCTCAATTTCTCTACGCTTCTCCCACTGTGCATAGCTGCTGCTTCTGTTTATTATACTCAAAGTGTATAATCAATGGCTTTTTGTATAAACATCTCAAAAATTTTAGAAAAGTTTCATTACTCCGAAAAGAAAGTCTCCGCACCTCTAAGCATTCCTTCCTCGGATTTACATAACAACTAATCTCTTTTCATCTTTATAAATTGATTTCTATTTACATTTTATATAAATTGAATCATACAATATATAGTACTCTGTGTCTGGTCTCCTTCACTTAGTATAATAGTGTTGTTTTTTGCCTGATATTAACATTTTGTTCTATTTACTTACATTTGTTCAGCTTCCAAGAAATTAGTCTTATATATGTAATTCTGCCCATAGTCATATTTCACATAATATATTTAGTCCATAATAGGACAATCATACAGTATTTGTCCTTTTATGTCTCACTTGCTTTACTCACCATAATGTCCTCCATGTTCATACATGTTGTCATGTTTCATGACTTCATTTCTTCTTAATGTTACATAATATTCCATTGAGCATATACTACACAATTTGTTTATCCATTCATCAGTTATGGGACACCTGGGATGTTTCCAACTTTTGTTTATCAATAATAATAACACTGCTATGAACATTGGTGTGCAGATATTTATTCATGTCACTGCTCTCAGTTCTTCTGAATATATATCTAGAAATGGTATTACCAGGTCCCATGGCAAGTCTATATTCAACTTACTTAGGAACTGCCAAACAGTCTTCCACAGTGGTTGTACCATTCCACATTCTCACCGACAGTGAATAAGCATTCTTATCTCTCCACATCCTCTCCATCATTTATAGTTCTCCAACTATTTAATAGTGATCAGTCTAATAGATGTGAAGTGAGAGCTCATTATGGTTTTGATTTGCATTTCCCTAATCGCTGGTGATGTTGAGCATTTTTCCATGTATTTCTTCATGATTTTTATTTCTTCTTTGGACAGTTGTATTTTCAAGTCTTTTGCCCATTTTTAAAGTCAGATAATTTGTCTTTTTATTCATGAGTTGTATTATCTCCTTATAAATCATATATATTAAACCTTTATCAGATACGGTGATTGCCAAATATTTTCTTCCATTGAGTCAGCTGCCTTTTCATCCTTTTGTAAAAGTCCTTTGAGGTGCAAAAGTATTGAATTTTGGGGAGGACCCATTTATCTATTTTTTTCTTTTGTTGCTCATGTTTTAGGCCTAAGGTTTAAGAAACTACCACCTACCAAAAGATCTTGAAGATGTTTTCCTATATTTTCTTTAGGAGTTTTATGGTGGTTGTTTTATATTTAAATTCTTGATCGGTTTTGAGTTAATTTTTGTATAAGGTGTGACATAGGTGTCTTCTTTCTTTCTTTTGGATATGTCTATCCAGTTCTCCCAGCACCATTTGTTGAATAGGCAGTTCTGGCCTAGGTCTGAAGGCTTGACAGCCTTGTCAAAATCACTTGATTGTAGATACAACTATTTTCTGAGTTCTCAAATCTGTTCCATTGGTCAATGTGTCTGTCTTTATGCCAGTTCCATGCTGTTTTTACCACTGTAGATAAATAATAGGCTTTAAACTCTTGAAATGAAGGTCCTTAATTTCATTCTTCCTTTTTAAGATCTTTTTGGCTATTCAGGATCTCCTACCCCTCTAAATAAGTTTGATAATTTGTTTTTCCACTTCTGCAAAAAAGGTTGTTGGCATTTTTATTGGGATTACATTGAATCTGTACATCAGTTTTGGTAAAATTGAAAATCTTAGCAATATTTAGTCTTCCAATACATGAACATGGAATGTCCTTCCATTTATTTAAGTCTTCTTCAGTTTCTTTTAGCAATGTTTTGTAGTTTTCTGAATACAAGTTCTGTCTTAAACATTTTAGTTGCTATTATAAATGGATTTTTTTCTTATTTCCTCCTAAGACTGCACATCAGTAGTGTAAAGAAATATTATTGATTTTTGCATATTAATCTTGTATAACAGCACTTTGCTGAACTCATCCATTAATTCTACTTGCTTTGTTGTGGATTTTACTGGAGATTCTTGATATAAAATCATATCATGAGTGAAAGTGAAAATTTTAGTTCATCGTTTCCTATTTAGGTACCTTGTATGTCTTTATCTACCTTAATTGCTCTAGCTAGAATCTCTAGCACAATATTGAATAACAATAGTGACAGTGCGCATCCTTGTTTTGCTCCTGATATCAGCAGAAAAGCTTTCAGTCTTTCACCACTGAATACTATGCTAGCTGTAGGTTTTTAATATATGCACTTTACCATATTGAGAAATCTTCCATCTTTATCTAACTTTTGGAGTGTTTATATAAAGAAAAGATGTTGTAATTTGTCAAATGCCTTTTCTGCATCAATTGAGAGGATCGTGTGATTTTTATACATCAATTTATCAATATGGTTTATTACAATAATTGATTTTCTAGTGTTGAACTGTCCTTGCATACCTGGAAAAAATCTACTTGATCATGGTGTATAATTCTTTTAATGTGCATTTGGATTCTGTTTGCAAGTATTTTATTAAGGATTTTTGCATCTATATTCATTGGAGACATTGGTCTGTAATTTTCTTTCTTTTTTTTTTGTAGTATCTTTATCTGGTTTTGATATTAGGGTGATGGTGGCATCAGAGAATGAGTTCGGGAGCATTCTTTCCTGTTCAAGTTTTTGGAAGAGCTTGAGCAAGATTGGTAGTAGGTCATCTTTGAATGATTGGTAATATTCACCTGTGAAGTTATCTGGTCATGGGATTTTCCTCTTTGGGAAGTTTTTAATGATCATTTCAATCTTTTCACTTGTGTTTGTTTGTTGAGGTCTTCTATTTCTTATAGGGTCAGTGGAGGTAGTTTGTGTGTGTCCATCTCCTGTACATTTTCTAGTTTTTTTGTCATACAGTTGTTCATAGTATCCTCTTATGATTTCTCTTATTTCTACAGAGTCAATGGTAATGTCACCCATCTCATTTCTGATTTTATTTATTTGTATCATCTCCCATTTTTTCTTCATCAGTGTAGCTAAGGTTTGTTGATTTCGTTGAATTTCTCAAAGATCAAATTTTGGATCTGGTGATTCTCTCTATTGGTTTTTGTTCTTGATTCTATTTATTTCTGCTCTGCTCTTTATTATTACTTTCCTTTGGCTCAGTTTGGGATTAGTTTGCTCTTCTTTTCCTAGGTTTTCCCAGGCGTGCAGTTAGATCTTCAATTTTAGTCTTTTTTCTTTTTTAAAATAAGCATTGAGGGCTATAAATTTCCTTTTCAACACAGCCTTTGTAGTGTCCCATAGTTTTTGATATACTGTGTTCTCGTTTTCATTCATCTCAAGATATTTGCTGATTTCACTTGCAATTTCTTCTCTGACCCACTGATGGTTTAAGAGTGCATTTTCTAATCTCCTTCTATTTATGAATTTTCCATTTTCCCATCCATCATTGATTTCCAACTTCATTCTCTTATGATCAGAGAAAGTGATTTGTATAATTTTAATCTTTTAAAATTTATTGAGACTTGTCTTGTGACCCAAAATATAGTCTTTCTTTGAGAAGGATTCATGAGCACTTGAAGAGTAAATATATTCTGCTGTTTTGGGTACAATGTTCTATCAATGTCTGTTAGTTCAAGGTCAATTTTCATATTAATCAGATTCTCTTTTTCTTTATCCTTATTTCTATCTTTCTTTTTCTTTATATTTTATCCAATACTGAGAGTGGTGTATTCAAGTATCCAACTATTATTGTAGAGACATCAATTTCTCCCTTCAGTTTTACCAATATATTCCTCATGTATCTTGGGGCACTGAGGCTAAGAGCATAAATATTTAGTATAGCTATTTCTTCATATTGAATTACCCCTTTCTTTAATATATAATGACTTTCTTCAGCCCTTATAACAGTTTTGCATTTGAAATCTATTTTGTCTGATATTATTATCATTACTTCAGCACATTTTTATTTACTATTTGAATGGAATATATTTTTCCAACCTTTCACTTATAACCTGGTTGTGCCCTCATTTCTGAGGTGGGTCTATTGTAGACAATATATAGATGGCTCATTTTAAAAAAATCTATTAATCAGTCTATGTCTTTCCATTGGGGAGTTCAATCCATTAACCTTCAATTTTATTCCTGTAAAGGCATTATTTACTTTATTCATTTTGTCCTTTGACTCTTTGTTGTCATATTGTTCTGTTGACTTTTCTTACACTTTATTTTACCCTTTCTAATAATCTTCATTTCTAAACTCTTCTCCAAATCTCCCACCCCTTTTTTTCCTTTCAGCCTGCAGCACTCCCTTTAGTATCTCTTGTAATTCTGGTCTTTTGGTAACATATGCTATCAATTTTTGTTTGTTTCTGTAGACTTTGAACTCACTCTTATTTTGAAGTTTTACCAGAAACAGAATTCCTGGCTGGCAGTTTTTCTTTTTTAGTACCTCAAAAACATCATACTACTTTCTTCTCACCTCCATGATTTCTGATGAAAGGTTGCTGCTTAATCTTATCAATTTTCCCTTATATGTGATGCTTTGCTTTTCTCTTGCTGTTTTCAGAATCCTCTCTTTATTACTGATATTTGTCATTCTGAATAGTAGGTGTATCAGGGTAGATATAGTTAGATTTAATTTATTTGGTATGTGTTATCCTTCTTGGATCTCAATATTTATGTCTTTCATCAGAGTTGGGACATTTTCATTCATAATATCCTCAAATATTCTTTCTGCACCCATTCCATTGTCTTCTACTTCTGGGACACCAATAACATGATAGTTTGTGCATTTCACATTGTCATACAATTCCCTGAGACACTGTTCCATTTTTTCTTTCTTTCCCATTTCTTTTTCCACAGCTCTTCTTTGATATTTGTTTCAAACTTATTCTAAGGCTTTAAAATTGCCTGGCTTAAGTTATCAAAATCAGATGAGGGACTCACTAGTTGGGTGCAGATTTTCTCCCAAAGGTAAGGATACAAAGAGAAGCAATAACTATTTTGCCCATGGAATTTCCTGATCGACCAGCAGATGACACTCATCAGCAAACCTTTCCACAGAAGTGTTTCAGTCTAGGCTTTCCTGTGTAACTGTGTTGAATGTTCAGAGCAGGGATTCAAAGCAGTCTCTGTTGGCTGAATTCACTGAAGAAAAACCACCCAAAGCCCTTCCCTTTTACCTTGAAACAGCTGACATGAGGAAGATGTCTTTTCCCCACTCAGATGGCTGCAGTGAGCCAGTGGTTTTACCCCAGCATAATATCTTGGGGTGGGGAAGGGGCACACTTTGCCCTTCCCAGCCACTGCAAGGGCTGAGTAACTCATGTTTCTAGATTTGGCTTCTTCATCTCTCTGTCCCTCACCCTCCTGGGAGTTGTGTGGTACTGCCCTGGTCTGCTGACCCCCAAAGCAGGTCCATTGTCAGCTTTTGGCTCTTTCTCAATTGCTTTTGTGACAGCATTGAGGTCTGCTTGTTAGCCTATCACCATCTTCCCACAATCCCTCCCCCATTTTTAAATTGGGTGTTTGTCTATTGATTATTGGGTTGTAAGATTTAATTATATATTTATAATTTAACATTTTAAAGATACTTAAGTTATATAAATGATACATAAATAATTTAGGGGATTCTCATATGCTCCATTCCCTCCCCCCCCACACTTTCCCACATTAACAACATCCCTTATTAGTGTGGTACATTTGTTACAATTGATGAGCACATATTGAAGCATTGTCAATTAGTATGGATTATAGTTTACATTAGAGTTTAAACTCTATCCTGCACAATTTTGTAAGTTATGAAAAGGTATATAATGGCCTATATCTGTCATTGCAGTCATTCAGGACAAATCCAATGTCCTGAAAATGCCACCATATTACATTTATTTTTTGTCTCTCCCTCCCCTGAGAACTTCTGGTGGCCATTGCCCCCCACATCAATAAGAAAATTTCTTCTATTGCTAGAATAATTATAAATTTATAGTAGAATAACAGTAAGTCTACACTAGTCCACTATTCATACCCTTGTTCAATATGAGGTTTCCAAATATTTTTCCCTTCGTGTTTGTTGTAATTTCCCTTTCATTTTGAAGTCCTTTGATGCACAAATGTTTTAATTTTGATGAGGCCTTACTTACCTATTGTTGTTGCTGTTGTTTGTGTTTTGGGTGTAAAATCTAAGAAACCATTGCCTAACCCAAGGTCCTGAAGTTATTGCCCTACATTTTCTTCTAGGAGTTTTATAATCCTTGTTCTTATATTTATGTCTTTGATCAATATTGAGTTAACTTTTGTGTGTGGTAAGAGATATGGGTCATTCTTTACTCTTTTACATAGCCTTATCCAGTTTTTCCTGGACCATTTTTGAAGAGAATTATTTTTTCCCAATTGAGTGGACTACAAATCTTTATTAAAAATTAATTGGCCTTTGATATGAAGTTCTGTTTCTAAATTTTTAATTTTATTCCATTATCCTATATTGATCCTTGTGCCAGTACCATGCAGCTTTGACTACTCTAGCTTTGTAATAAGATTTAAGTCAAGAAGTGTTAATTCTGCAAATTTGTTCTTTTTTTCAAGATTTTTTTGGCTATTCAAGGCCCTTAACTTTCCAAATAAATTTGCTTATTTCTTTTATTTCTTTTTCAAAGTATGAAAATTAGGCTGCTGGAATTTTGATTGAATCTTTAACCATTTTGTGTAGAATTAACATCTTACCTATATTTTCTTGTTCCAGATCTTAGAAAGAAAGCTTTCAGTCTTTCATTGAGTTTGATGTTAGTTGTGTGTTTTTATACACAGCCTTTATAATGTAGAGGAAGTTCCCTCCTATTCTTATTTTTCTTAATGTTTTTGTCAATAAAAGATTCTTGATTTCCCCCAATCCTGAGGATTCTGGAATGGTGATGTCCACTCCAACTCCATTGAGAGGGGGTTTATATCCATGGGGATGATGGATGGAACTGTCCTGCTTGTAGGAGCGGACTGTCTCCATGCCCTGGGATGGCTGTTGTCCATCATCATTTCCCTGACAGTTGTCCTGGTTGAGTACAATGACCTGTACAGTAGACATTGCAGCTTCACTGAGGTTCTGGGTCCAGCTAACACATGGACAGCTCAAAAACTCGAGTCTCTGGAAGTACTTCTACAAACCCCATCACCAAGTTTAAGTTTAAATAGAAGGGACAGATGAGCCATGTACAGGGAAGACAAAATTGAGTCCAACTCTGTTACTCTCAGGAGCACAAACTACAAAGTAAGGCCCACTGACAAGACACCAAACTCTGGAGCTATCCACCTTGACCATAGGACCTGGGTGTCTCCAGAGACCTCAGGAACCTCACTATTTGGGGTGATATCCACTTTGGAAGTCTATGAGGTCCTGCTGACATGTGCATAAGCATTATTCTTGGATTACCTCCCAACTCACTTTGAAGTCTCTTAGACATATAAACTCATTTGTTTTTACATCTTCCCCTTTTTATTTGAGGTGTTTTTCCAGTTGCATTGCTAGTTGGTGCTGGTAGCAATCCCTAGGTGCCAGGGAGGCTCATCCCCAGAGTCATGTCCTACATTAGGGGCAACGTAATGCATTTGTATGCTGAGTTTGGCTTAGAGAGAGGCCATATTTGAACAACAAGGAGGCTCTTACGAGGCAACCCTTAGGCACTGCATAACAATAGGCTGAGTTTCAATTTCAAGAGTGAAGACTCATAAGCCTAGTCATCATTTTCAAGGCCCATCAGTGGATCATCCTGCTTCGCTGGTCACTGCCCCTGCATTCAGGGAAATTTACTGCTCTGTTAGAGAATGTGGCAGAGCTCTCCAGGATGGGAATTCAGTATTCTTTCATTTATTGTGAGTCTCCACCCACCTGACAATGCCCCATGAACATTTGAACATTTTTATATACCGTATATGTATGCTCAGGTGAACTTCCTCTCATGCATCCCCTGTACCTGACACTCCATACCAACAATCTTTCCTGCCCCAGATGTAAAACTTCTGTGATCCAAAGCTTCTTCAAAGATGAAGCCATTACAATAGCCAAATACAATTAATAAGAAAATGAAATAATAATGAAAACTGTAAATATAAGACATAAAATAAATAAAATTTTTTTAAAAAACTAAAAATTAAATTAAATAAAAAGTTTTGGATATTTAAAAAAATGAAAAATATTTTTCAAAAATTTTTGACATTTTGCCTTTCATCACTGCAATATCTGGTGTCCTGTCTGTACCATTGCACCTTCTCCCACTCTTTCCCTAGTGTTTCTCTTTTTTTCCTTTTGTATTCAAAGAAGTTTTAGGTCATAGCAAAGTCATACACAGAATAGAGGAGACTCTCATATACCCAACATCCTCCCCCTTTCCACCCCTTCATATTAATGCCTTTTTACATGTGGATGGTAGTTTTGTTATAACTGATATACAAATAGTGAAACATAGCTACTTAACATGGTCCATGGTTTACACTATGGTTAACATTTCAGACCATACATTTTTATAAATTTTGATGATATTTACCATGTCCTGTGTCCATCAATGTGAGATCATGGAGAACAATTCCACTGACCACTAAATACCTTCTGTTCAGTCTATTCTATTGCTCCCTCTCCATCCCCTTGGGGCCCACAATGACCCCCTGGCTTGAGCCATTGGGTGACAAGATTCATAATTACATGCAACAAGACTACAATGTGAACTATGATCCATGATTAATGGTAAAGCCCAAGGATGTGTTTATCAATTGCAATGAATGTGCAACACTGATGAAGTATGTTTATGTGGGTGGTTGTGAGAGGTGTGGGAAGTGGGGCATATGGGAATCCCTATACTCTGTGTAACATTCATGTAATCTAAGGAGCTTTTTTAAAAATTTAAAAAATTAAATAAATAAGTAAAATAAATAGTTGTAATATGGTGGCATTTTCAGGACATTGGTGACAAAAAATTTTGATGAGAGGTGGTGATGTTAGCAAGATATTGTAAAAGCAATAAATACCCCTAAATTGTAAACGTATAGTTAAAATGGCAAATTTTATAGCACATATATGTTACCACAAGGAAAAAAAGGAAGAGACTAGAATGATTAAATTCAAAATAAGTGACCCGGAATATAAATAGTGTATAAATTAGAAGAGTTGAAAACTGGGCCTTATTATGTGAATTAATTTAAGTAACAAATGGCACAGTGTAAGCACTTTTTCATGTAAGATTATTACATTCATTATGGAGTTGGGATTTAATCTGGCTCATGAAAAAAAAAGATTCTTGATGTTGTCAAATAACTTTTCTTTAATGGAGAAGCTAATGTTTTTTTTCCTTCATTTTTAAAAATATAATGTATTCCATTATCTACTTTGCTTATGTTGAAACATCATTGCATACTTGATATAAAACCCACATGATCATGATGTGTAATTCTTATTATGCTATTAGATTCAATTTGCCAGTATTTTCTTGAGGATTTTTGACTCTGTATTCATAAGAGAAAATGGTCTGTAATTTTCTTTTCTTGTAGTATCATTCTCTAGATTTTGTATTGGGATAATGTTGGCCTCATAGTATGAGAGAGGTAGTGTTCCCTCCTCTGGAAGTTTTTGGATGAGTTTGAGAAGACTTGGTATTGCTTCTTCTTGGAATTACTGGGAATTCACCTGTGAAGTGATTTGACCCTGTCTTTCTTTCTTGGTAGGTTTTCATGACTGATTCTATCTCATTACTTGTAATGGGCTTTTTAAGACGTTCTATTTCTTCTAGAGTCAATATAGGCTGCTTGTGTGTTCTTTGGAATCTATTTATTTCATCTAACTTGTCTATTTTGTTGGCACAATTTGTTCATAGTATCTTTGTATGATCCTTTTTTATTTCTCTGCCATAGAAGTAATGTCTCTTACATTTCTGATTTTATTTATTTGCCTTTTTTCTCATTTTTTCTTTGGCAGTATAGCTAAGTATTTGCCAATTTTATTGATCTTTTCAAAGCACCATATTTTTGTTTTGTTAATGCTTTTCCTTGTATTGTTATTCTCCATCCCTTTCATTTCAATGCTGATCTTTGTTTTTTGTTTCCTTCTGCTTGCTTTGGTTTGAGTTTGCTGCTCTTTTCCTAGTTCCTCCAGATGTGCAGTTTGACTTGGATTTTAGCTCTTTTTTTTATGTAATCACTTATGTCTATAAATTTCCCTCTCAGCACTGTCTTTCCTGCTTTCCATATGTTTTCCTATGTAGTGTTCTCATTTTCCTTCATCTCAAAATATTTATTGATTTCCTTTGCAATTTCCTCTCTGACAGACTGATTGTTTAAGTATGCATTATTTAACTTCCATATACTTGTGGATTTTCCAGTTTTTTGCATGTTATTGGTTTCCAACTTCATCCTATTATAATCTTAGAAGATGCTTTGTGTAATTTCAATATTTTAAATCTTTTGATATTTCTTTTCTGACCCAATATTTGATCTATACTGGGAATGATCTATGAGCACTTGAGAAGAAGGAATATCCCACACTTTTGGGGTGCTTTGTTCTCTATATGTCTATTAAGTCTAGTTCACTTATCATAGTATTCAAGTTCTCTGTTTCCTTTTTGATCTTCTGTCTAGATGTTCTAGATAGAATATGGTATATTTAAATCTCCAACTATTATTTTAGAGGTGTCTTTTTCTACCTTCAGTCTAATGAGTGTTAACTTGAATATTTTGGGGCACCATAGTTAGGTGCATCAATATTTACGATTGTTATTTCTTGGTGGATTTCCCCTTCTATTAATATGCAGTGTCCTTCTTTTCAGTTATAACAACTTTTGACTTAAAGTATATTTTCTGATATTAGTATAGCTACCTTAGCTCTTCCTACTTTTGCAATGATTATCTCTTTCTATCTTTGCATTTTCAACCTATTTGTGCCTTCAGATATGAAAATCATGTTTTATAAATAGCATATAGTTGGGGCATGCTTTTTTATTCATTTTGTCAATCTGTTTGTTTTGATTAGGGGAGTTTAAACCATTTACATTCAGAATTATTACTGTATAGGCAGTACTTATTTAAGCCACTTTGTCCTTTCATTTTAATATGTCACATCTAATTTTTGTCTCACTTTTCCCTTATTTCAACCTCCCTTTCTTTCTTGTTTATATTTTGTGAAACATCTGACTGATCTCTTTCTCATTACTGTTTTTGTTTACTTTTAAAATACTTTCTTGGTTGTTACCCTGGGGTTTATATGACACAACCTACAACTATAATCTACTAATTTGAAAAGATGCAAACTAAGTTTCCATCGAATTCATGTTCTTTACTCCCATAAACCACTGCTACCATCTTTATGTTGTTTTTTCCCACTTTACCTCTTCATAATTTACATGTCCATTATCAGGAATTATGCCTTTTCCTTGTTCAATTGTATATTGTCTCTTATAGGAATTAAAGAGTAGGTTTTTATATTGAGGATACAATACTGTTGGGTTTTGCATTTACACTTTTAGTTACCCTTACAGAAGATCTTAATTTCTTCACACTACTCTAAGCCAGTTTTCCTGTATTTTCATTTCAATATGCATAACTCCCTTTAGTGATTCTTGTAATGAAGGTGGTTTATTGATGAACTCTCTCAATTAGTGTTTATCTTTGAATATTCTAAAGTCTCCCTTATTTTGAAGGAAAGTTTCATCTGATAAATAATTTTTGGCTTATTAATGATATACCTTAAATATATCATACCACAGCCTCTCATCTCCATGTTGCTCAAATGTGGCCTCCCTCTAAGCCAAACTCAGCATATAAATGCATTACCTTACCCCCAGCTTGGGACATAACTCCTGAGGATGTGCCTCCTTAGCACTATGGGATTACTACTTAACACCAACTAGAAATGCAACTGGAAAAAGACCTCAAATAAAATGGGGGAAATGTAAAGACAAATGAGTTTATATGGCCAAAAGACTTCAAAGTGAGTCAGGAGGTCATCCCAGAAGTAACGCTTATACAACTTTCAGTAGGATCTCATAGACTGCCAAAGTCGATACTACCTCCAAAAGTGCGGTCTCTGAGGGCTCTAGAGTTACCTAGGTCCTATGGCCAGGGCAGATAGCTCCCGAGTTTGGTTTCTTTCCAGCGGGCCCTACTTTGGAGTTTGTCCTCCTGAGAGTGACATAACTGGACTCAGTTATGGCTTCCCTACACATGGTTCATCTGTCCCTTCTACTTGAACCTATACTTGGTGCTGGAGTTGGTAAGTGTAGATACAAGAGAATGGACTCTTTGCCTTGTCCATATGCCAGATGGGCCCTGATCCTCAGTGAAGTTGCAACACCTACTCTCCAGTTCATTGGAATCACTCAGGACAACTAACAAGGAGGTAAGGATAGACAACCACCATACCAGGGAAACAAGAGAACCTCCAAATGCAAACAAGAGAACCCCATCCATTGGCTGAACGGGATTGAAACACCCTTCCAATTAGAGATGGAATGGACATCACCTTCCCAGAATCCTCAGGATTCTAGCAATGAAAGAAATTATAGCACTGATGTGCAGGCAGTGGCCACTGTAGGCTCTGAGGGCAAGAGAAGTGAAAGACAGGTGTAATGCAGGGGATTTTTTGGGACTTGGGAATAATCCTAAATGGCATTGCAATGAGAGATATATGCTGTTATATATCTTTCCATAGCCTGCAGAATTGTGTAGGAGAGTGTGTAGACTCCAATGTGAACTATGGTCTATGTTCAATGGCAATGCCCCAGGATGCGTTTATCAATTGCAATGAATGTGCCACACTAATGAAGGGTGTTGTTTATGTGGGAGAGTGTGGGAGGTGTGGGGATCAGAGCATATGGAAATCCTTATATTTTTTGTGTAACATTTGTGTAATCTAAGTATCTTTTAAAAAATTAAAAAATGTATTTAAAAAATAAATAAAATACATAAAATTACTTTCACCTTCAAAAAACCTGTAGGAAACAGATACATTCATAACTGGATATTATTTTAACATTAATTCCATTACTTTAACAGAATAATTGCCTATCTTTTTTTTGGTGGCTTTTTCAGGTACCGCTAATCAGCCCCATCCACCTTCATCTTCCTTTCCTCCAGTTCCTGGTTCTCATCTGAAGATTGAGTAGACTGGAAACAGCAACCTTACTGAAAGCCCTATCTGTGCCCATATGACTTTAGGTTCAGCCAATTCCTCCCAGCATCAGTGGCACCCCATGTCTGTGTCTTGTTTTGGCACTGCTCTCTTGCCATTTAGCTCCAGCTTTCAACATTTATTTTTAAAATTATCAGTCTACTAAAAAGGTCCTCTCTAACTTTAAAAAAAATGTTTGTATTGGACATACTTCATTTACACAGTGATCACTGGGTTTTCATCCCTCCATTTTGAGCACCAAGGGAAAGTGATCAAGGGATCAGATTGATGCAGTGTTATCATTTATCCAACCGTAAATCTAAACTAACCAGATCAATGTTTTCTGAGTCCCAAAATCAGAGATTTTACTTGACAGTTTGGTACTAGGTGAGTAAACTATCAGAAGACACAGCTATAACAAATGTGTGCATCAGGCACAAGGTTTTAGAAATGGTCACTAACATTGTCTTCTTTTTAATAACAAAAGTTCCCATTTTAGTGTTTTTTTTTCCCCTAGACAATCATCTCTACCTGTTCCTCCATAACCTGGTAGCCTCTAATATACTTTCCATCTCCTTGAATTTGCTACTTCTAGTCATCTCATATAAGTATAATTCAATATGTCTTATTTCACTGAGTATGATTGTTTTTCAGGTTCTTCCATATTGCAGCATGACTTATAGCTTCATTCTTTCATAAGGTCAAATAATAGTCTTAGTGCATGAACCAAATTTTATCCATTTATTTGTGGATGGATGCTTGGCTTGTGTCCACCATGTTATAAACATTGCTGTTATAAACATTGTTGTACAATTATGTGTTTGAAATCCTGTTTTCACTTATCTAGAAGTGGAATTGCAGGCATATAGTAATTCTATACTTAACGTTTTGAGGCACTGTCATACTCTTTTCCACAGTGCCTGTAAAATTGGGGTTTTTGTTTGCATTTACTTAATTTTTAATAATGTTCAGAATCTTTTCAAATACTTACTGACCATTTTTATACCTTCTTTGGGGTAATGACTTTTCAATTCTTTGGCCCATTTTTAATTACGTTGTTTGTCTTTTTTGTTTTTGCATTTTTAAAATTATTTAAATATTTGGGTATTAAGCCCTTATCTGATATAAGGTTTACAACTAATTTCTCCAATTCTTTAGGTTATCTTTTTTTTTTTTTTAACTCTCCAGATTTTACTCACTTAAGTATGGTTGGCATAAGCTATATAACAGACATATACACATAAGATGAGTTTTTTCTTTTTCTTTTTCTTTTTGTTTTGTTTTTTTTTACTTGTATTCCTATAAGTCTTTATTTTTTTTCCTTTTTTAAAAATTATAATCTTTATTCTTCCCCTCCCCTGATATGGCTCCCTCATCTCTCTGCTCATTGTTTGCTTGCTGTGTTTAATCAATGTCTCTGCTCATTGTGTCCACTCATTTTTTTTCTTTAGGAGGAACTAGGAAATGAACCAGAGAACTCTCTCGAGGGAGGCAGGTGCCCAACTGCTTGAGCAACATCCACTCCCCCTGATCATGTCTTTTAATGCATAAAAGGTTTTTTTTTTAATTTTGTTGAAGCCAAAGTTACCTATATTTTGTTGCTCATACTACTGGTAAATATATATAGGAATCCATTTCTGAATCACAAATCCTGAAGATTTGACCCTGTGATTTCTTCTAAGAATTTTTAGTTTTAGCTATTATAATAAGGTCTTTCATCTCTTTGAGTTGATATTTGTATGTGAGATAGATACATATTTTTATTCTTTAACATAAAAATGATAGCATATCTTATCATACTCCTTAATTCCTTCTTCAAGCTTAGGTCATCATAAAGACATTATACATCATATCCAAGAAGGAAGAGTAGGTCTATCATGCAATTGTAATTGATTATATATAATCATATTTGACAATAGACTTTTTTTTTTTGGATTACATTTTTCAAAATATCCCATACATATAGGATTCTTTTTCTCTCTGTCTGCCTCTCTCTCTCATTTTTCTTTGAATTATATTCAGTACAAAAAAGTAGTTAAAAATGAGTTTATGGGAGTAGATGTGGCTTAAGCAGTTGAATGCCTGCCTCCTACATGGGAGGTCCTGGATTCTGTTCTCCATGCCTCCTGATAAAACAAAAGCTAACAACAAGCAAAACAAGCAAACAAAAAGAAAAAGAAAAACAACTCAGGGAAACTGATGTGGCTCAGAGTTTGAACACTGTCTTCCCACATGTGAAGTCCTGGGTTCAATACCCAGCCCTTGGTATCTCAAAAAAAAAAAAAAATGAGTGTCTCTGATGGCAGATGCACATATTTTAATATTCAAGATATAAGAAATGCTCTAGTCTCTAAAATCCATGGGAACAATGAGAACAACTAGAGTTCCCACACTTGACAAAAATAACAAATCTGTAAAGGGTGAGAAAATAGAGATGCTGACTATGATAGACATAATATCTTTTCTGTGATAATGGCCATAAACTCAAATTTAAAACCAGTAATTTAGCCTTAATTTAAATTCACATGGTACTATGCATAAAACGGTATCAAGTTTTCTAATTTTATATAGAACGCAGTAAATTAGATGTAGTTACTCAAAAACTCTTAAAGGAATAAATTTATTCATTGATTGTAATTAATTTTGCTTTACTTTGTCAGAAGTGATATAATAAATACCACAGACTGGATGGTTTACATATCAGGTAGGTAGCCATTACCTCAGAGCTTTGGAGTCTCAAAGTCCAAAATCAAAGTGCTGGCAGGAAAATGTTTTTTTTCCTGAAATATGTGGTTTTCCAGTCATAGCTTGCCAGTGATCCATAAATCAGTCTTTGCTGCCATCATATCATCATCTTTCTCCTTTGACTCCTACTAATTGTGTCTAAATTTAAAAAACCCATAATGACTTCAGTCAAATTGGATTAAAGCCCACCTTTACTCACTTTGTCCTCCTCTTAACTAATAACACATTCAAAGATCCTCTTTAAAATGGTTCACATACAAATTCCTGGGGGTCAAAGTTTAAAACTGTCTTTGTTGAAAGGGTGAGATATGATTCAGTGACATACCCCAAATCTTTTTCCTTATCTCACATTTACTGTTATTTTCTTCTACAGAAAGTGAAAATTTTAAAATAATTATTCTATGTGTAGGACTTGCAATGTGGTATTTTAACAAATGCAAATTATGCTTATTTTAATGTGATTCAATCCAAGTATAAATCTTGAGGTATTGGATACTGGTGTTTTCATTGATACAAATACTCTAGCTGTACTATTATCTCCATAAAGTGAAGTTTGAGTTCCATTTATTAGTATTTCTGACCATTTTTCAATAAGATAATATCCTAATATAATCATAAAGAGATAAGCAGAATACATTCCCTTCTGTTCTTCTTCAACTCTTGCTTGATCTCTCACTATGCAGATTAAAAAATCACATGTAACTTTAATGAGGATATGGGGTTGGGTGGAATGGCATCTTACTCCATGGAAGAGGTGACTTGTGACCATTTCACAGCAGTCAAGCTATTGGCAATGATGAGGAAGTTTTCTGACAGCCGCACAAAGAAACGATTGATAGATTAACAAGGATATGGAGTTACAAGGTAAAAATATCTACCTCTGTGCATCTCTATTATAAGTCAAATTATTTTGAAGGTTTAATGTTTTTATAAATGAGTAATAAAAGATAAATATATGCAACAGAAACACATAGTAAAATATGTAGCACATGCAGGTTTCTGAGAGCCAAGATGCTTGACCTTATGTCTCTCTGAAACTAATATCACATTTCAAGATATAAAAGGAATGTCTAGAAATTAGATATGATTATTTTATACATAGCTTGCTCAAACATCTGAGCTTAGTTCTGTTGAACTAATTTTCTGTCAGAAAATTTCTCCTGATTACTGCTTTTGTCTATTTTAGCATATAATTTTTTAAAATATACATTTTATTTTTTAGAAGATATTTAGATTACACAAATGTTATATAAAAATTATAGGGGATCCTCATATGCTCTGCTCCCTGCCCCCTCCCACATTTTCCCACATTAACAACATCCTTCATTAGTGTAGTACATTTGTTACAATTGAACACATTTTGGAGCATTGTCACTAAGTGTGGATTATATTTTACCTTTTGTAAGTTACGGCAAGATATATAATGGCCTGTATCTGTCATTGCAATGTCATTTGGGACAATTTCCAAGTACTGGAAATGCCCCTATATTACACTTGTTTTACCCTCTCCTTCCCCTCAGAACCTCCAGTGTCCACTGCCTCCACATGAATCTCAACAGAGTTGTAAAACCTTCTCTCCAGCTCATTGGACTCACTCAGGACAACTAACAAGGAGATGATGATAGACAATGATCATCCCAAGGAGCAGAGGGGGTCTGAAACTGCATGCAAGATAGTCCCATCCATTTCCCCATAGGATCTAAGCCCCCCTCACACCTAGAATCCTCAGGATTAGAGAATGTACAAAGGACTAGAGTAGATGTTCTGGTATTCATCCACAGACTTATTGTGATTCTAACAATGTAAGTACTTATATTTTAACATATTCTTTTGATCTTACTCCAAGCAATTTTCATTCCACAGTCCTTTTTTGAAATTAATCTTCCCACATGCTCTGATCTACCCTGAAGACAGACCCCATATTAGAAAGAGGTAGTCAAAATGATACTTTTCTGTTCCACAGATATTAGTCTTAAACTAAGGCACTAAAGTCTTCCATGTGCCCCTTTAAACTCATTCTTATTATTTCCTCACTGACCTAAGAAGATCAGTGATAAAAAAGTGATATAAAATTCTCAAAGTTTATGTACATCAGAGTGTGGCACAAATATTATGCATAAAAAATTGTTCAGTGCCACACATTTAACCAGACTAGAAAATGACAATGTGAAAGTTTTCATTCTGACTTAGAGGGGATTAAGAAACTATTTGGAGGAAGCGGGTGTGGCTCAATCGATAGAGCTCCCATTTACCATATGGGAGGCCCCGGGTTCTCCTCCTGGGGCCTCCTTGTGAGGGCAGGCCAGCCTGTGCGGCGTGGTGGGCTGATGCAGCAAGACCTCACATTAAGGGGGAGATAAGCAGACACAGAAAAAAACACACAGCAAATGGACACAGCAAACACAAGCAGCAAGGGGGGGGGATAAATAAATAAATAAATAAATCTTTAAAAAAAAAAAAGAACCTATTTGGAGACGTCCAGGAAGATGGCATTGGAGTAGGTAGGCAGTACTCATATCTCTCACAAAAACAATGGAGGAAGGGTGTATTAGTCAGCCAAAATGGTGCTGATGCAAAATATTGAAAATCTTCTGGCTTTTATTAAAGGTATTTATTTGAGGTAGAAGCTAACAGTTACCAGGCCATAAAGCATAAGTTACTTCCCTCAGCAAAATCTGTTGCCATGTGTTAGAGCAAGATGGCTGCCAATATCTGCAAGGTTTCAGGCTTCCTGTGTTTCTCCCTTCCAGGGCCTCATTTCTCTTTGGTCCCAGTTGGTTTGTTTTCTCCACAAGGCCAGCTCTAGACTATCAGGTGAATAGCTCAACTCTCTTCCTGAGGTCTCTGCCTGTGTTTAATGGAGACTTCTCTCCTTCTTCGTGTATCTGCTTCTCTGTGTTTTCACTTCCCAGGCTCCAGGATCAAAACTCCAAACCCCATTCTCTGCAGTGTAGTTTCTCTGTGAGTCCCCACCTACCAAAGGGTCAGGGACTCAAAACCCTACTGATGGCCCAATTATAGCCCCAATCATTATTTAATCAATTAAAAGTGAAAACTCCATTTGAATTCAATATAATCTAATATGCCCAGAGGAGCAAATCAGGTTGCAAACATAATCCAATATCTATATTTTGGAATTGATACACAATATCAAACTGCTACAAAGGGATAAAAGCTGTTGAAGGACATGCTTTGGAAGTGAGCAGACCAGGACTACTGCAAATTGACCAAGGAGGCTGAAATAAAAACTGTGAGTTACTTACCCACACAACTGGGAATGGCACATATGGCCCACCCTAAAGGTGAATAGCCAATGTAAAACCCTTGGTTGACTGCAGCCAAGAGAGAGGGGACAGGATATCTTCTCTTTGGTGGTAGAAGGGTGTGGTGAAGGGCAGAGAGGCCAGCAGAGCTCTCTTTGAATCTCAGCTGTAGCAAGCCTAGTAATTTGAGGTTGAAAGAGACACCTCCATGGGGGAGATACAGGGCAAACTGGTGTGGGACCAGCATCCAACAAATTCAGGTGTAGGGAGAGTGGAGATACGGTGGGCAGACTAGAGGTGCTAAGACTCCAGCAAGCACTGAAGCAGCTCCAGGAATAGGAAAGTACAGCTGATCAGGCAGGCTGTCACACCCATCTGCTCTGGGAGATAGAGGAACTAGGTCAGATGCAGTGGTCTAACAGCCTGGGAGAGATGGAAACCAGGAAAGACAGCCCACAAATTGTCAGAGGTTCAACTGGCCTGAGGGAATAGGGAGTGGGGAGAAGCAGACAAAAAGTCTTCAGAAGCCTCCAAACAGGTGGAGTTAGTGTAGTTCAGTGGAGGAATGTCTGCCTCCTATATACAATGTCCCAAGTTCAATCCTCTGTACATTATATAAAATAGCTTAACTTGCCTGTGGTTTAAAGAAGCAGGGATAAGTAGCCCAGGACCTGTATGATGACGAACTAGCCTGGAAGAGAAGGGATCCAGAGAGTGCTCTAGAAGGTTCTCAGGCAACCAGCTGACACCTGGGGAAGTAGGAGTTAAGGTATAAGCACCCTCATGACAAGGAATATAAAGACTGAGGATTTTTCTTTTAGCTTTTCTGATTTGTTGTTTAATATTTCACTATTTTTTATTTTTTTATTCTTTTTTTTCCCCTTTAAAACCATGTATCTTACCTGCAAAGGGTGGATTGCAGGGTGATTGGTGAGAACTGGTTGAGTGAGATGGTTGTTAGTGGCCTAAGAGGGAAGCCTGTTTTTTCTGGCCTTTTTTTTTTTCATTTTTCTTTGTTCCTTTTGTATCTTTTCCTTCTTTTTCCACTTTAATTTTTTTTCTTAATTTTCTTTCTTGTATTTTTCACTCTCCCATTGCTTTTCTTTCATTCCATCTTCTCTTGTTTGATATTCATATTCATTCTTCTCTTTTTACTTTTCTGGTATTTTATTTTATTTTTTCTTGATTCATTTTTTATTAGACCTTTTTTATTATTACTCCTTTTTTATCTTTTATGACTTTTCACATTTATTACTTTTTTCCTGGCTCTTTTATGATTCCTTTTCCATCTATTATTATTATTATTGCTTCTTTCTTTCCCTATCTAAGGTCCTAATATTTTGGGGGGGGGCATATGGACTACTACAAGAATATAGAATAAGCAGAAATAAGTTCCAAAAAGTAACATTAACACAAAACAAAATGAAATAAAAACCTAGCACAGAAAGTGAATCTAATCAACTGAATAAGCCCATCAATGTAAACAGAGGCATAGACACCAGGAAAAAATTACAAGACATTCTAAGAAAAAGGAAGACATGTCACAGTCTAATGAGCAAACTAAAATATAGGAAGAGACACAAGAAATGGAACAACTAATCAAGGAGGTCCAAACACATATATTGAAACAACTTAATTAAGTGAAGTATGAGATAAAGGATATTAAGAAGACACTGGGAGATCATACAGAAGAAACTGTAAGCATACATATAAAGATAATAGATATGATGGTGCAAAAGCCAAAGTACAAAAAATGGGATTGAAGGAAATGAATGACTACATGAAATGCACAAACATATGCATTATACACATTCCAGAGGGAGAAGAAAAGGGAAAGGGAACAGAAGGTGTGTTGGAAGAAATAATGGATCAAAATGTCCTAATTCTTTTCTGGAACATGGATGTACATGTCCAGGAAGCATAGTACATCCCAAACAATATAAATCCTAAAAGGGATACCCTGAGACACATACTTCTTAAATTGTCAAATGCTCAAGACAAAACAGAAATTCTGAAAGCACAAAGAGAAAAGACATTTATCACATAGAAAAGAATCTTGATAAAATTAAACCCTGATTTCTCATCTGAAACCATGGATGTAAAAAGGCAGTGGTATGACATAGTTAAGCTGCTAAAAACCAAAAAACTGTCAGCCAAAAATTTTGTATCCAGCAAAGCTGCCATTCAAGAATGGGGGGTGGGGGGAGATCAAAATATTCACAGATAAACAGAAGTTAAGAGAGTTTCTTAACAAGGAACCTGCCCTTTAAGAAAAACTAAAGGAAGTCTGCAGAGTGAAAGAAACAAAACAAGAGAGAGGGTTGAAGGAGAGTGTAAAAGGGAAGATTTTTAGTAAGGATGACTAAAAGCATAAAGAGAAAAATAACAAAACATTACATATATATGTAAATCTAAAGAAAAATTACCTAATGTAATGCCTTAAGAATAATAACACTGAAAGTTAATGGATTAACTTCCCAATACAAAGAAACTGATTGGCAAAATGGATAAGGAAATATGACTCATCTATATGTTGTCTATGGAAAACTCACATTCAATCCAGGGTCACAAGGAGGGTGCAAGTGAATGGTTAGAAAATGATTTTACATGCAAACAATAACTAAAAATGGGCAGGTGTAATTATACTAATATTGGACAAAATAGACTGTAAATGCAAAAATATTGTAAGAGACAAAGAAGGGAACTATATATTAATAAAATTTATATTCTATGAAGAAGAAAGAACAATCACAAATATCTATGCACCTAACCAGGATACCCCAAAATATATGAGGCAAACATTGGAAAAAATAAGGAAGAAAAAATGACTCTACAATTACAGTAGCAGAATTTAATACACCATGATCACCATTAGAAACAGCATC
The DNA here is from genome assembly GCA_029593785.1 of Cabassous unicinctus. NCBI lineage: Eukaryota > Metazoa > Chordata > Mammalia > Cingulata > Chlamyphoridae > Cabassous > Cabassous unicinctus. The sequence continues at coordinate 67,001 of JAQZBX010002237.1, forward strand.
TCAACTGAGGGCTAATAAAGAAATAGACATCTTGTACAATGCACTAGAGGAACTAGAGCTAATAAACATATATAGAACACTACACCCAAATACAACAAGATATACATTTTTCTCAAATTATCATAGATCATTAACCAGGAGGGACCATATGCAAGTTCTCAGAACAAGTCTCAATGAATTACAAAGATTTGAATTATATATAGAAATTTCTTTGACCACAATGGAAAGAAGCTGGAATTAAGAACAGGGAGAAAACAAGAATAGGCATAAATACATGGAAGTTAAACAACACATCTTAGACAATCAGTGGGTCAAGGAGGAAGTTAAAAAGAAATCAGTAGCTACCTTGAAATGAATGAAAATGAGAGCACAACATATTAAAATTTATGGGAGGTAGCAAAAGTAGTGTGAAGAGGGAAATTTTTTTGCCATAAATGCTTATATTTACAAAAGCAGAAAGAGATAAAATCAGAGAACTAATTGCACACCTGAAGCAACTAGAAAAATAATGAGAAACTAATCCAAAAGCAAGCAGAAAGAAGGAAATAAAAATTAGAGCAGAACTAAATGAATTTGAGAATAAAGAAAACACTAGAAAAAGTTAACAAAACCAAAGCTGTATCTTTGAGAAGATTAAAAAAATTGACAAACCCTTAGGTAGACTAAAAAGAAAGAGACAAGATGCAAAAAACCAAAACCAAAAACAAAACAAACAAACAAAAAAACCCAAGAGGGAATATGGCTACTGATCCCACAGGAAAAAAAAATATCCCAAGAGGTTACTTTGAGAAACTGGATGACAATGAGTTGGATAAATTAGATGAAATGGAAAAAATTCTAGAAACACAAGCAGAATACATTGACCAAAGAAGAAATTGATGAACTCACCAGAACAATGAAAAGTAACGAGATTGAATTAATTATCAAAAACCTTGTGAAAGAAGAAATAAGAAAAAAAACCTAGCAAATAAGTAAAGCCCAGGGCCAGATGTTTTCACAGATAAATTTTAACAATCATTCCAGAAAGAACTAACACCAATACTGCTTATACACTTCCAAAAAAGATTTGGAGGGAACATTGCCTAACTTATTCCTTGATGCCAAAATCATCCTAATACCAAAGCCCCATAAAGAAGGCACAAGAAGAGAAAACTACTGACCAATGTCTCTAATGAAACTGGATGCTAAATTTCTCAAGAAAATACTTACTAATCATATTCAGCAACATATTAAATTATACACTACGATCAAGTGGATATCATGCTTGGTATGCAAGAATGATTCAACATAGAAAAATCAATCTATGTACTATACCACATTAAAGGATCAAAAGAAAAAATATCACATGATCATCTCTATTGATGCATTTAAAACTTTTGAAAAAATAACATCATCCTTTCTTGATGAAAACACTTCAAAAATAGGAATAGAAGAAACTTCCTCAACATCATAAAGGATATCTATGAAAAACCCACAGGTAACATCATATTCAAGGTGAAATGTTAAAGACTTTCCCTCTAAGATATGGAAATGGACAAGGATGCCCACTGTTACCACTGTTATTTAACATTGTGTTAGAAGTACTTGCTCAAGTAAGTGGGCAAGAAAAAGATATAAATGCATCCAAATTGGAAAGGAAGTAGTTAAATTTTCACTATTTGCAGATGTCGTGATCCTATATATAGAAAGCCCCAAGAAATCTACAACAAAGCTTCTAGAGCTAATAAACAAGTTCTCTAAAGTGGTAGGATATAAAATCAACATGCAAAAATCAGAAGCATTTCTGTACACTAATAAGGATCAATCTGAGGAGGAAATCAAGAAAAATTCCACTTACAATAGCAACAAAAATATTCAAATATCTTGAGATAAACATAACTAAAGATGTAAAGGATTTGTAAATAGAAAACTACACAACATTGTTTAAAAAAAATCAAAGAAGAACTAAATAAATAGAAGAATATTCCATGTTCATGAAATGGAAGACTAAACATAATTAAGACGTTTGTCCTACACAAACTGATTTACAGTTTTAATGCAACCCCAATAAAAATTACAACAGCATTTTACTGGATTGGATAAGCCAATTATGAGATTTGTTTGGTAGGATAAAATTTCCCAAATAGTAAAATACATATTTAATTTCCCAGTAGTACAATACATATTTTACTATGTATTATATTACTACATTGGAGGAATTGTACTACCTGACTTTAAAGCATAATACAAAACTAGTGTGGTTAAAATTACATGGTATTAGCAGAAGGATAAACATAATGACCAATGTAACTGAATTGAGTGTTCTGATATGGATCCACACATATATGGACAAATGACCATATATGGTCAAATGATATTCAAATAGATCACGAAGCCCTCTCAACTGGGACAAAGTGGCCTCTTCAACAAATGGTGCTGGGAGAGTAGGGTATCTATATCCAAAGAATGAGAAAGGATCATCATCACACACCCTATACAAAAATTAAATGATGGTGGATCAAAGACCTAAATATAAGAGCCAAGACCATAAAACTCTTAGAAGATAACATAGAGAACCATCTATATGATCTTGTATTGGGGAATGGTTTCCTGAATTTGCACACAAGCATGATAAATGAAAGAATATTAAATAAATTGGACCTCCTTGAAATTAAACATTTTTTGCTTTAAAGTAGTTTGTCAAGTAAGTGAAAAGGTAGCCTACTCAATGGGAGAAAATATTTGGGGACCACTTAATAAATAAGGGCCTAATATCCAGCACATAAAAAGGAATCCTATATCTTGAAAATAAAAAGATAAACAACCCATTTAAAAATGGCCAAGTGGTTTGAAGAGACACTTTTCCAGATAAGAAATAGAAATGACTAAAAAGCACATGAAAATATGCTCAACATCGTTAGCTATTAGGGAAAGGCAAATCAAAACAGCAATTAGATATCATTTTATACCTATTAGACTAGTGGCTATTTAAAAAAACCCTGAGAACTACAAGTTTTGGAGTGGACATGGAGGAATGGGAACCCTCATCCACTGCTGGTGGGAATGTAGAATGCTGCAAACACTGTGAAGGGTTGTTTGGCATTTCTTCAGGAAGCTGGGTATGGAATTGTCATATGATCCAGTAATCCCACTGCTGGATTTATACCTAGAAGAATTGAAAGCAGGGACAAGAACAGTATATGCACACCAATTTTTATAAAGGCATTATTCATTATTACCAAAAGTTTGAAACTACCCAAGTGTCCATTAACAGATGAATGAATAACCAAATTGTGGTATATACATAGAATGGAAAATTACTCAGCTTAAGAAGGAAAGAAATATTTACACACATGACAAAGTGGATGAATCTTTAAGACTGTATGTTGATTGAATTATGCCAGTTACTAAAGGACAAATATTGCATGACTTCACTGAAATGACCTAAATGTATTGAGCAGACTCAGAGCTAGAGTCTGGAAGGTAGTTAATCAGGAGCCAGAATTGGAGGAAAGTGTGGTAAAGCAATGCTCCATATGGGCAAAACCCATGATAAGGTGGAAAGGAGTGGTTTGGCAGTGGAGGGCCTTGATTTTGGTGCAGGGATGTGAGTGGGGTCAATGGTGCTGGAATGTGAGGGATAGCAGTATAGAGGTGCTTGGGATGGACTACCCATGGAAATGAGGGGAGAACTGGAAGAAGGAACAGGTGAACTCAGGGTTTATATGTCTACAGTTGAAATTAAAATGGTGGGGAAGTTCTTTTGGCAAATATGGCAAGGGAGGGTCACAGGTGCAGGGCATCAGAGATGGGGTATATATGGGAAGGTGTGCACCTGGGGCATGCTTCTATGGAATATGAAGGTGTTCTTCTTGGTATAGAGTATTATCTCCTTGGGTGGATACCCACAAAATAAACAAGAACTGTTATATTCTGAAATAGAAGAACAAGAAACTTTTGAGTACATGGGCAAAGCCTAATAAAAGAAAACTGACAATTATTTCAAGTCCTCAATATTGATCAGTATAACTATGAAAATTATTCTTCAAAAATTGAAAATTTGTTGTTGCCATAGGTTTTGAGGGAAGGGGGAGGGAAGAATGGGTGGAACATAAGGCATTCTGGGGTCATTGGAATTGTTCTGCATGATCTTGCAAAGACAAATACAGACTATTATGAATTTTTTCAGAATTTATAAAACTTTATGATACAAAAGTTAAATAATATAAGGCATTGACCATGTTTTATAGCAATGCTTTGATATTTCTTCAGCAATGTACCAAATGTACCATAATTATATAGTATATTATTAGTAGGGGAGGATGTGGGGGAGGGAGAAATATGTGAATTCCCTATATTTTCTGTGACTTTTCTGAAAGTTAAAGTATTTTGGAAAATAAAGTGAAAAAAATAACACAATGGGGGAACATACAGAAGAAATTGTCAATATACATAAAATATAACAGATCTTGTGGTGGTGAAAGGCACTGTATTAGTCAGCCAAAGGGGTGCTAATGTGAAATACCAAAAATGGGTTGGTCTCTATCAAGGGTATTTATTTGGGGTAGAAGTCCACAGTTACCAGGCCATAAAGCATAAGTTTCTTCCCTCACCAAAGTCCATTGTCACGTGTTGGAGCAAGACAGCTGCCAACATTTGCCCAGGGTTCAGGCTTCTTGGGTTCCTCTCTTCCCGGGGCTGCATTTCTCTCCGGGCTTAGCTCCTGTTTCCTCCACAAGGTCAGCTGTAGGTGATCAGGTGAACAGTTTGCTTCTCTTCTCCTGCTTTCTTTCCAACATCAAAGCTGCTTCTCAAAAGACTGCTTCTCAAAACTGTCCTTGCCATGCCTTTTTTATTTGATTCCCCACCCACCAAGGGGTGGGGCTCAATGCCCTAATCATAACCTAATCATGCTCAGATTAACAGATCAGTTTGCAAGCATGATCTACCTATATTTTTGGAATTCATAATTACATCAAATTGGCCAAGGGTTATATTCCACCCTCTGAATTCCAAAAATACATTACAATATTCAAAAAACCTTAAATCAGTAACAATTCATGTACAAAATCATATCATAATCAGTTCAAAGAAACATAGTTTTTCCTGAGAAATTCCTGTCTGCTATAAGACCTCTGAAATTTACAAAACCATTTAACTGCTTCCAATACACAAATGGAAAGACAAAGGATAAACATTTTCATTATCATAAGGAGAAATTGGGATGTTAAACATGAGTCATGGATCCTCTACAGTTCAGTAAATCTGCAGGGCATCCTCCGTTTGATTTCAAAGTCTGAGAGTCAATCTTAAGATGATGGTTCCTTCTCCTTGGGGCCACATGGGGACCCACCCTCTCCACAGGCTTGCCCAATGGCCACTTTCTTGGCTTCACCCTCTTCAACCATCTGGGTGTTGACCAAGCTCCAAACCTCACCCTCCAAGGGTGTTGGGGTGATTGCCACAACTTACCCAATCTTTGGGTTAGAGTCTTAGCTGCCCTAGTACAGTGAGGTGAAGACAACATTCCCCCTAACCTTTGGCATACAGGTTCAATCCTCTCAGAGCAATGGGTTGACCACCTGGCCTTCTCTAACCTTTGGCATACAGGTTCAACCCTCTCAGAGCAATGGGTTGACCACCTGGCCTTCTCTAATCCATGGGGGCCAGGTACACCCCTCTCAGAAATATGGGTGCTGACCTTAACTGCCCTAATCTTTGAGGAATGTGCTCCACCCTCCCTGCACCCTGGGGTGGCAAAACTCTCCCAGAACATCAGGTGGGGACATCCACCCTCTTCAACTGCTGGGGAAAACTCACCCTCTCTGCACCATGGGTCATCAAAACTTTCTCAGAACATAGGGTAGGAACATCCACCCTCTTCAACTGCAGGGGCAAACTCACCCTCTCTGTACACATGGGTGGGGCTCCTCTCTTGGCCCAAGGAGATGTCTTAATGCCAGATCTCTGCTTCCACGGTTTTCTTCTTAAAGCTGATTCTCCTTCAATCTCTCCTTCCATGTCCTCTTTTGTCCAAGCTGACAGTGGCTTTGTTCATACAGCTCTCTCAAAAACTTTGTTGGTTCAGCATGCAGGAAGCAGGGGTCCAGGCCATCAGACAGTAAGACTTTCCACAAGTCCTTCCGAGATAACTGCATCTTCAGTTCTGATTTACAAGTTCCAAATTTAGTAAAGTCTTCAAATAGGACATTTTCATCTGGGAATTTGATTTCCAGAAACTTGGAAGTTCCAGAATCAGTTTCTGTTTTCTTTCAGCCCAAAAGTTCAGTCCTTGGTGTATTTCACTCATTTAGTATTTTGCTATAAGCTGCAATGAGAAGCCAAGCCACATTTTCTGAGTTTACCTTGGAAAGTTCTTCAGCTAAATGCTCTGGTTCACCATTTTCAATTTCTGTCTTCCACATAACACCAGGAGTTAATCTTGCTAAGTTCTCTTCAACTTTAACACATGGATTGCCTTTCCTCCAGTTTCTAATAATAGTTTCACCATTTACTTCTAAGGCATCAAAGAAAGTCTCTTTAGTGTCCATATTACTATCAACAGTCTCTTCAAAGTGATCTAGGACATTTCCACCAAGCATTTCACAATTCCTCCAAAAAATACCCCTTACCCATTTATAAAACCATTCCAACATTTTGGTAACTACAAAAGCACTACCCCACTCTCGGTACCAAATTCTGTATTAGTCAGCCAAAGGGGTGCTAATGTGAAATACCAAAAATGGGTTGGTCTCTATAAAGGGTATTTATTTGGGGTAGAATTCCACAGTTACCAGGCCATAAAGCATAAATTTCTTCCCTCACCAAAGTCCATTGTCACGTGTTGGAGCAAGACAGCTGTCGACATTTGCCCAGGGTTCAGGCTTCTTGGGTTCCTCTCTTCCTGGGGCTGTGTTTCTCTCCGGGCTTAGCTCCTGTTTCCTCCACAAGGTCAGCTGTAGGCGATCAAGTGAACAGTTTGCTTCTCTTCTCCTGGGGCCTTCTTTCCAA
>JAQZBX010002238.1:0-18421 GCA_029593785.1 Cabassous unicinctus
CACGGATGGGGAATGGATGTGTGGGGTGTTTTTGGGGGTGTGGGTGGTGGGGTGCATGGGAATTCCTGTAGTTTCTGAGTAATATTTGGGTAATCTAGGCACCTTTATAAAATGTATATGTATATATAATAACATTTATGTAAACAAATGCACATATATGCATATGTATTTATATATCATTTGACAAATAAAAAAAAAAATCCAAGAAAAAAAAAAAAAAAATTGTACCACATATCCAGGGCAAGTATCAGATGAAGTAGAGCTCAGAAAATCTTATCAGTTAAATTTGGGCTATTCTAAAGGTCCAGAATAAGTTAGATCGATTGTCAAATAAGACCCTTAACACAAAGCCAATCAACAACAAAACCCTAGACAAGAGGGAAAAACTGACCATCATTATTAACTTATCAAAATAATTAGAAGCATAGACAGCAAAAAATTATAAGCAATACTAAGAAACAGGAAGATATGGCTCAGTCAAGGGAACAAATTAAAAATTCAGTGAAGACACCAAATTTGGAATAGCTAATCAAAGAACTTCTAACAAATTTCCTAAATCAACTCAATGAGATGAAGGAAAATGTGTATAAAAAGATAAAAGATAATAAGAAAAAGTGTGTAATCATAAAGAAGAATTTGAAAGTATAAAAAGAACCATGACAGAAATTATGGGGGTGAAAGGCACAAAAAGGTTTGTATACTAGAGGCATACAACAGTAGATATTAACAGATAGAAGGAAGAATCAGTGAATTAGAAGAAAGCGAAATAAAAATAATGTTAGAAAGACATATAGGTAAGAGGAAAAATTTATCAGTGCCTCATGGATTTCAGTGACCGAACAAAGCACACAAATTTACACATCTTGTGTGTCCCAGAAAGAGAAGAGGAAAGAAAAGGGACAGAAATATTATTTGAGGAAATAATGGCCAAAAATTTCCCAACTCTTATGAAGACATAAATATACATGTCCAAGAAGTGCAACACACTCAAAATAGAATAAATCCTAACAGATCTACTACAAGACAGATACTAATCAGAATGCCAAATGCCAAAGATAAAGAGAGATTTCAGAAAGCAGCAAGAGGAAAGTGATTTTTCATATACAAGGGATCCTCAATAAGTTTTAGTGCCAATTTCTCATCTGAAACCAGGGAGGTAAGAAAGCAGTGGTATGATATATTTAAGGTATTAAAAGAGAAAAACTTCCAGACAAAAATTATTTATCCAGCAAAGCTGTCCTTACAAAATATGGGCAAGTTTAAAACATGAACAGATAAACAGAAACAGAGAGTTCATCAACAAAAGGCCTATCTTACAAGAATTAGTAAAAGGAGTTCTGCAGTTTGAAAGGAAAAGACAGGAGACAATGGCTTAGAATGAAGATATAAAGATTTAGAGAATAGATATGGTATTGAACCTATGTTGGTATCTTTGCAAAGTAGTATGTTATAGTTTTAATTTGTGCAATATAAACCCAGTTTAACCTCAAATAAAGTCCTTAAAAATATATAAAAACAGAAATGAGAAAGGTATCATTCAGATATGTCCCAAAATTTCAACTATAGAGATAAGGAGATTAAAATAAAGGAACAGAGAAGGGGAAAAAATATGACATATGTATTGTCAGCCAAAGGGTGCTGATGCAAAGTACCAGAAATCTATTGGCTTTTATAAAGGGTATTTATTTGAGGTAAAAGATTACAGCTACCATGCCCTAAAAAGTACAACTCAAAGTACCGTAAGAGGTAATTTTTCACCAAAATCTGTTGCCATGTGTTGAAGCAATATGCCAGGTGATTTCTGTGAGGGTTCAGCCTACCTTCCTCCTCTTAAGCCTCCATGGTACTAGCTTCTTCTGATCTCAGCTGTAGCCTGGCATAAGGCTTGTCTCTCAGGACTGTTCAGCTGCTCTGTTCTCAGCTGGAAACTTATCAGGCTCATCTCTCTTCCCTGGGCCTATGCCATGTCTATGGAGCTGTATCTCTTCCTCTGTGTTCTTCTTTCCTGTGTATCTACTTCTGGGTAAGAGGCTTTTATCAGCCAACCAAGGGGGCAGGAACTCAACCGTGCATACCCTAATAATGTGGTAGAATCAAAGCCCTAATATTAACATAATTTAATCAAAGACATCTCAGCTAAATCTAATACAATCAAAGGGTATCATGCCCAGAGGAACAGACCAGTTTATAAACACAATCTATATCTCTTTTTGGAATTCATAAATAATATCAAACTGCCACAATATATAAAAGCAAAGGATAAAATGACTGAAGTAAGTACTCTCCTTTCAGTGATAACACTGAAGGTTAATGGGTAAAACTCCCCAATAAAAAGACACAGAGAGATAAAATGGATAAAAATGCAAATCCAACTATATGTTGTTTACAGGCAACTCACATTAGACATGAAAACACAATTAACTTGAAAGTGAAAGGTGGGATAAAGGCATTTCATGAAAATAGTAACCAAAAAAGAGCTGGGGTTGCTATACTAATATTAGAGAAAAAAAGACTTTAAGTTGAAAGCTATTATAAGGGACAAAGAAGGACACTGTATATTAAATAAAAGGGACAATCCATCAAGAAGAAAGAACATTCATGAATATTTATGCACCTACAATGGTGCCCCAAAATACATGAGACAAATATTGGTAAAACAGAAAGGAGAATTAGGTACTTCTACAATCATAGCTGGAGACCTCAATATACCACTGTGGTCAAAAGATAGAATATCTGTACAGAAGATCAATAAGAAACAAAGAACTTGAATAATATGATAAATGAACTAGACCTAACAGACATCTATAGAACATTGCACCCCAAAACAGCAGTATATAGATGGATTTTTCTCCAGTATAGACAGAATATTGAGTCATAAAACAAATCTCAAAAATTTAAAAAGATTGAAATTATATAAAGCATCTTCTTTGACCATAATGGAGTGAATCTAGAAATCAATAACAGAGAGAAAACTGAAAAATTTAAAATATATGGAACCTAAATAACACACACTTAATCAGTGAGTCAAAGAAGAAATTGCAAGGGAAATCATTTAATATCTTGAGACGAATGAAATTGAGAACCCACATATGAAAACTAATGGGATGCAGTGAAGGAATCCCTGATGGGAAAATTTATAGCCTAAATGCTTACATTAAAAAGGAAGAAAGTGGTAAAATCAAAGACCTAAGTGCACACCTGGAGGAACTAGAAGTAGAACAGAAAAATAATCCCACACAAGCAGAAAGAAAGAAAAAGCAATGATTAGAGCAGGCATAAATGAAACTGAGAATAAACAATAAAGAGAATAAATGAAAACAAATTTGGTTCTTTGAAAATATCAATAAAATTGACAAACACTTAGCCAGCCTGACAAAGAAAAAAAGAGAGAAGATGCAAATAAATGGAATCAGAAATGAGTGGGGAACATTACTAATAACAACACAGAAATAAAAATGGTCATAAGAAGATGCTATGAACAATTGTATGCCATCAAATTAGGCAACCTAGAGAAATGGACAAATTACTAGAAAGATACAAACAACTGACTCTGACTCCAAAAGAACTAGAAACCTCAAATGACCAATTACAAATAAAAAGATTGAATCAGTCACCAAAAACTTCCCAAAGAAAATCCTTGAGCAGATTGTTTCGCAGGTGAATTCTACCAATCATTCCAAGAACAATTAATATCAATACTGATCAAATTCTTCCAGAAAATTAAAGAGGAGGGAAAACTAGCTAATGCACTCTATGAGGCAAACATTACCCTCATACCAAAGGGAGATAAAGATCCTGCAAGAAAAGTAAATTACAGACCAATTTCTCGCATGAATATAGATGCAAAAATTTCAACAAAATATTTGCAAATCTAAACCAACAACACATTAAAAGAATTATACACTGTGATCAAGTGGGTTTTATTCCAGGTGTGCAAGGGTGGCGCAACATAAGAGAATCAAATAATGTGATACACCAGATTAACAAAGCAAAGGGAACAAAAACCACGTGACAATTTCGATTGATGGAGAACAGGCATTTAACAAAATACAGCATCCTTTCTTTTTAAAAACTCTTAGACAAACAGGAATAAAAGGAAACTTCCTTAACCTGATAAAGGGTATGTATGAGAAATACACAGCTATCATCATACTCAATGTTGAAATACTGAAAGCTTTCCCTCTAAGATCTGGAACAAGACAAGGAAGGCCACTGTCACTACTGTTAACATTGTGTTGGAAGTTCTAGCCAGAGCCATTACACAAGAAAAAGAAATAAAATGCATTCAAATTGGAAAGGAAAAAGTAAAACTTCCATATTTGCAGATGACATGATCCTATATATAGAAAGTCCTGAAAAATCTACAACAAGGCTACCAAAGCTAATAAACGATTTCAGCAACATAGTGGGGGACAAGATAAAAAGGCAAAATTAGTAGTGTTTCTATATAAGGGCAATTCAATACATCAAAAAAACTAATTTTTATGTTTCTAGGCAATAGTATTGGATCCACTTTTTCAAGGGACTTTCTCATTGAGGAGAACAAAGGGCTGTTGGAGGAGTTAAAGTTAAATTTGAAAGCATAATTAATCTCTAATTCATGCTCTATTTGCACATGCAATGTTATTGTTTTTTAAAAAGTGTTCTATTTATTGAGTAGTTACTGTTTAATTTCAGCACTTATGAAATGCATTTAATAATGATAATTCATATGACAGTTCAGAATCTGAATTCCTTATTGTATAAAATGGGTGTAATAATGTCTACTTCAAGTGCCATTACATGGGGGAAAATGTCTTCAAGTTTTTGTAAATGTAAAGCATGATTATTATTCAGTTCTCCTTTGGATATTCTATTCAACATACTAATTTGAAGACCTGAATTATCTTATCTATTTTGTTCTTTATATATTAAAGGCTATATATATATATATATATTCCAGCCTACAGCTCTATTAAACACAGGAATGATTTAATTCTCACAAATAGAAGTAAAATTTATTGTCTCCTTTAAGTAACTTTGTGTGATTGAAAGTATTTGTATTATATAACACAAACTGTGTTCTAAATGTTCACAGTGAATGAGCTTGAGTGAGCATCAAGCTTTTTATTAGCAGCTAAGTTGGCAAAGATGAAAACTATATTTGACAGAATCTGAAGGAAAAATCAGAGTAACTGATTTCTTAATCTAGCTCTCCCATTATCAAATTTCATTATTTGTTAGGTGTATAATTTAAAGTTAGTTTCTTTATCTATCTGGTGGAATTAAGGGAATATACATTATAACACTCAAAGGGGTATAATTATGAAACTATACTCCCCACACTGTTTAAACGAGACTATAAGATGTAAATATCATACTATATGTTTTCATGGGAGAGGATGTTAACTCTGTATTTTAAATTTGTGTCTCAATTTGAGATTCCCTAGAATCAGAACTGAGACAAAGTTTTGAGTAAAAGTTGTTTATTTGGTGACTCTAGGAAACAGCAATAGGGAAGGGTAAGTGAGACAAGGATAGAAGGGAGGCAATTAAAGACATTATTAAGTATGTTACCACTGTTGTCATCCTGAGTTTAATCTTACTAGAGACCTCCAGAAGCATTGTAGTTTACAAACCCATTGCAATAAATCACTGAGAGGCAATGGCCTGGGGTACTTATGCACACTCCATCCTTGTTTGCCTGAAGGGATGTTAAATCCCTGGCAATTGTGGCTGCTAGGCACATGGTGGACAGGGAGCCCTCAGGCATAGCGGTGCATGCTCTGACATTTGGAAGTCTGGGTTGCATGCAGAGAATAGGGATGGAACACTCACTGGGTCTGCTGGAACATTCACAACTCTGATCCTCATGTACACCACGTGAAAAACACTACAAACTGTGACTGATTTCAAGGTGGTAAGCAGTTGCAATAGTGAAGTAAAAGACTTAAAACAAAAGGTTTAGCATGTAGAGCTGTGTCCTTGCTGTGGCATTTGATACTAAGGAAATAATTTATGTTCATCATTTCCCCCTCTATCAGTCTTTCTTGATGCTCTTTACCCCTGAACAGAATATTTGCTGATTTATGTTGCTTTCCCTGTGGAGTAACACAAATCTATACTCAGTGTCTGAATTTCTGGTTATTTGCCATTTCTAGGTCATGGTTGCTGCAATTGCCCAATTATAGTTATGATCACGGAAGCAATAAATGGTCCACAGTGAATCTCACAAGTTCCATACAGACTTCACTCTGCTCCCCCCATCACAAAAGTGCACCTACTTCCTCATTATAATCAAATTTAATTAGCTCCACTATTATAGTGTCCCTTTTGTTTGCCGGCCAGTCTACTAGAATGAAGAATATAAATGATCATTTGGCAACCATAGCTTTTGCTTTAGGGGAATCTTTTTCTCTCCATGAAAACATGGACCTCTAGACCAATAAAGACTAAAATTGTGAAAATAGAAAGCACAAATTCCCCAAGTATGTACTTTTCCCACTCTCTGGTTCTCAAACACGTGTATTTTGCCTAATGCAACACAGCATCATTTAATAGCCTTTAGCTCAAGAAGTCTTGAAACCCTTCAGGGTATCATTTCAATCTGTGCCTTAGTGGTACTTTAAGAGTCCATTCCAATATTCTATTAATCTGGCAGTTTCTGGCTGACACAATATATGTTATCATGTGCTCATTCATCATAAAATGGATCATCCTTGGAGCAGTAGGCTAGCCTAGGAATGTTTTTCACATGACAATGGAAGGTACACAATGGTTAAAATAGGAACACATGAGACCAATTAAGGTCTAGGCTTGACACCACCACACTATCACTTCTCCCTAGTGTCGTTGTCAACATACAAAATCAAGGAGTAGGAAAATAAAGTTTTCCACAATGAGGCATTGATAAGGATGTGAATATAAGTCAGGATGAAGAATTTGGGTTACACTGTCACTTAACCACAGCAATTCCACCATTATTTCATTAATTTATCATGTATACTTTTTAGTCCAAAGAAGAAAAGCTAATGTATTGGTTTGCATGTCTTCCCTTAATATTTCACATATTCTACCTATAAAATTAAGGTATTTTATCAATGATACATTATGAATGATTGCATAAATATCACTATAATTGGACACATGTGATTACATAAGGATGTGGAATGCAAAATATAAACATATGTAATATTGTTCAAGATAAAAGTATATTCATAAAAGGAAATTTTAAAACTCTTACAAAGAATATAAACTTAACAAATTTGTCTTACTTTTTAAAATTCCCTATATTTGACAAGAAGGAAATTGAAAATAAAATTATCATAGAATGCTATTAAGTAGGAAGTTTGGTTTTAGAGAAACGTGTTTTGTAAAGAATTGAATCAGAGAAAAAGAAAAAGAAGCCAGATTTTAGGTAATGAGAAGCAATTCATAGTCAAATGACAGGAGGTAGATTAGTTCCCCTAAGCTAGAATGCTCCATTTTCAAGTAAAATCAGTTCAGTTAAATGTGATTTTTCAAGCCAAAGAATACAAGAAATATAAATAGACATACTTATACAGATTTTAATGTATAGTCATAATGTTGTCCTTTCTTTTGTCTTTTATTTGACAAATGAAATCTTCTTTTGGTTGTTTTCCCATACTTTTCCAGAGTGATCACCCTAGGGTGGATGCTCTATAAAATTTACCAAAAAACAAGAAGACATTTGAAATAAGCAACAGTTAGCATCTTCACAGCTAATAGAAATCAACAAAAGAGGAGAACAATACATTGAGATGGTGGTAAAGCAAATTTGGGAAGTACAAGTAAGCAAAAATAGGAATATGAACATAAACTAATAAAGATGAATAAAAACTCTAATTCTCATAAGAAAATGTTAGATTAAGCTCTTATTTTAAGGAATGATTTTGAAATTGAAACAGAAGAATGTGAGAGCAGTCTTAGACATTATGAATATATTTTTGTTCATAGGAAAAGAACAAAACCTCTTTTAATTATGACAAAATATTCAAGAAGAAAATGAAAAGGTTTTTGTAAAAATTCCATTCAAATTCATAGGTATCATCATGTTATTATTAATATAACATTACCCAAGTGGACAACCAATCTGGAAAAGTCAGGCATAATTTCAATAATTAATTCAACAGATATTTTACCCTAGATTATCAAGGTAATGCTTAAAAGTGCACTTGCTTATATGGAATAAGTATGACCTTCTCTCACATAAGCAAAAACGTTGATTGTTTCCAGGCTTTTGTTTTAACAATTAGGTCAATAATAAATTGTTGTGTATATATGTCATTTTAATGTTTTATTGGGTACCTTAGAAGAGATTCCTAAAGGAAGAATTGCTGGGAAAGAGGTTATAGACATTTTATAAAAAGTTATTGCCATCAGCAATGTATGGGAGTGTTTTTCCCCGCATCTTCACCAAAAGAGTACATTGCCCAAATTTTTATATTCCCCTTAATGGGAACATTTATTTTCACTCACATTTATAGCTGAAATTGAATTCTTCCTTTGGACAAAAATTTGAAACAACTTTAAAATCCTGTTACTTTTAGAGGCTTGGTAGGTACGTGTCTTTTGATAGTAAAAGTGAATTTTGAAAGTGGCTTGTTTCAGTTTACTAGGCTTCTGAAAGCATATACCATGAAATATATTGACTTTCACTGTGAGAATTCATTAGCTTACAAACTTATAGTTTTGAAGCTGTGACAATGTCCACTGAAGGCATTATCAAGACAATGCTTTCTTCCTGCCGGCGATACTGGACTCCTCTGTCTCATGGCAAGACATATGGAGGCCTCTGATGATTTGCTTTGTGCTTTTTGCTTCCATGGCCTTCTCTCTGTTTGTCTGAGTTTCATTCTTCTATAAAGTACTCCAGTAAGAGGATTAACACCCCCATGAATGAGGTGGATCACATCTTACCTTATGTTAAAATCCTATTCACCAAAAGATCCTACTTACAATGGTCTACATCCACAAGAATAGTTTAAGAACATACTTTTCTGGAGTACATACAACTTCAAACCATTTCAGGGCTTATCTAAAATTTGGGCATATTTCTTCCAGTTTTCAAAAGCTTAGCTGAGCTAAAAGAGAGCTGAGCTGCCAGGTGTCAGTGTAGTCAATTGAAAAAACAAACTGAAGTGAAAGTGACAGTCAAGCTTTTAATCACTTTCAGAAGTAATGTAAGTCAGAAGCTAAACCAGAGAAAGTGCCAGTTCCCCCACTGTTTCATTTTCTTTGCCCATGGAATGTCATTGCCAGTTGAGGGTCAGATGTATTAGAATAGATGTAGGGAATCATCTCACTTGTGATGAAGACCAGAATAAACGTCTCCCGTCATTTTATAGATTCAGAGGATGGGGAGAAGCATAAGGGCTATGAATGAAAAATCACTAAGTACTGAGTAAAAGTGGTGAAAATGCCTTAAATTCATGGCCCTCTCCGCTAAGGAGGTCCCAGTAGTGGCACGTGAAGAAGGCTTTCGTTTTGTGTTTACAATAAAGAGGCCTCTGAATGGAATCTACTGGACTAGGAATACCAAATTTGTGAGAGATTGACCAGCCAGCAGAGCCTGGGTCTTGACTGTAACTCCTTTCAGGAAGTACAAGATTTGGCTGTGCACCAAATCTGGTGAGGGAAGAAGCAGATTTCCTCTATGAGGCTTGCAACTGCCTATTATTGGGTCTGAAAGATCACATATAGGTTATTAGCCAAGCGCTAGACTTCTCACCAACACGTCTCTTAAATGATTGACAGCTCTTGTGGAGAACATGGCTAACACACCGGTTTACTTGCTTTCAGAAACATAAAATATTAAGGCAATTTTTAGGAACAGAGTCATCCTAAGTGGGAACATTGACCCAGCATGACGTCAGCATCAGTACTATTCTGAAAGGTCCTAAAGTGGAAGATTTTAGGTTAACTCCTAGCTTAACATCTGTTTAGAAAGATACTCATAAAATGGCCTTCTACTACAAGTCAGCATGTACAAGAGGTTTAAAGATTTGTTTTATAAAGATTTTTTTAATATATTATTAACTTTGGGTGCTACTAATGCCTTTATTGCCATAAGTTACACATATTATATTTACTCATCTCTGTCTTGACCTCTTCCCCTAAGAAGCATCTTAGACAAAGTCACTGGAGAGTTAAAGAGTGCTATTAACCACCGCAATGCACCTGTCAGTTGTCCAGCTGGCACACACATTAATGAGCATAAGGCTGATTGGCTCTCTGCCCAGAGACTCCAGCATATCTTAAAGGGTGCCATATTGACAATTATGTATATGCATAATTGTTCACACATTCTAGGTTAAGAGCAACTTATTTTGAGCTCATATCTTTGTGCAATTCATTTAATGGCATATGGGGTCACTTTAAAGCCTAGTCCCTAGAGGCAAGCATTTCTGTTGCAACTCACTTGTTTTAAATTATGGCTGTTTGAGTAGTTTAAAAATTAATTATTCTTCTAGGTTTAGTCAGGATTTTAAATGATTGCTCAGGGGAAATTGGAAAATAGTGTAAATAAGCATCTAAGTAATAAAGTGTAAATATATTGATCAAGATTGGGCACAACAATGATGGATGATTTCTGCTGAAAACTATGGTATCTCTTTTATAATGATGTGCTTCTATATAACATGACAGCGTGAAATTAAATAATGTAAAACTCTTTTCCTATAAATTCTGTAAGGGGATTCCCAACAAATAATTAACAATTTTCTGGGTTTCACAATGAAAATAAACTAAAATGTTTGACAGTATGTATCTCTTAGCAACTACTCTAGACAAGGTCATTAGTTTATTTAATATAAAGACTCACCTTATTTGTATATGTATATATAAAAACTATGTATAAATTATCATGTCTCATTTATTTCAAGATGATGTAATCAGTTCCACTTTTTTGTAACAGAACATAATTTTATTCTGTATTAGCCCTGTGTCAAAAAATTTGCACTTTGAGACATTCTCAGAGTAGATTTATGAGTGCATAGTGGACCCACAATAAATCCTTCTTTTAAAGATCATATTTTATCAGAAATATTTAAGACCTGCTTATGTGAGAAAAGGTCATATTTATTTTATATAAGCAAGTGCACTTATAAGTAGTGGCTTGATAATCTAAGGTAAAATATTTGTTGAATTAATTATTGAAATTTTGTCTAACTTTTCCAGATTGGTTGTCTACTTGGGTAATATTAAGTTGATAACATGATGCTATATATTAATTTGAATGGAATTTTTTAAAAAAACTTTTCATTTTCTTCTTGAATATTTGTCATAATTAAAAGAGGTTCTGTTCTTTTCCTGTAAGTAAAAACAAATTCATAATATCTAGGATTGCTCTCACATTCTTCTGTTTTAATTTCAAATCACTCCTTAAAATAAGATCTTAGCCTAACATTTTCTTAAGAGAATAAGTTTTTATTCATTTTTATTAGTTTATGTTCATATTCTTATTTCTGCTTATTTGTACTTCCCAAATTTGCTTTACCACCATCTCAATGTATTGTTCTCCTCTTTTGTTGATTTCTATTAGCTGTGAAGATGTTAACTGTTGCTTATTTCAAATGGCTTATTGCTTTTGGTAAATTTTATAGAACATCTACCCTAGGGTGATTGCTTTGGAAAAGTATGGGAAAACTGCCAAAAGAAGACAGTTTTCAAATAAATTATAAAAAGACAAAGAAAAAGGCATAGTTATGACTATACATTAAAATTCATATAAATATGTCTATTTATATTTCTAGTATTCTTTGGCTTGAAGAATCACAGTTTTCCACAATGAAGCATTGATAAGGATATGAATATAAGTCACGATGAAGAATTTGGGATATACCTCCATTTAACCACAGCATTATTTCATTAATTTCTCATGTATATTTTTTAGTCCAAAAAAGAAAAGCTAATGTACAAACATGCTCACATGTATTGTTTTGCACATCTTCCCTCAATATTTTACCTGCTTTACTTATAAAATTAAGGTATTTTATCAATGATATTTTATGAATGATTGCAAAAATAATCACTATAATTGGACCCCCTTGTGATTATATAAGGACATGGAATGCAAAATATAAAAACATATAACACTTTTCAAGAAAAAATGTATTCATAAAAGAAAATTTTAAAACTATTACAAAGAATATAAACTTAACAAATTTGACTTACTCTTTTTAAAATTACCTATATTTGACAAGAAGGAAAATGAAAATAAAATAGGAGTGGAAGGCTCTTAAGTAGGACGTTTTGTTTTAGACAAAAGTGTTTTGTAAAGATCGGGGCAGTTCTGATTGGGTCCCTCCCTATTTACTTATTTATTTATTTAGGACTTATTGGGGATTGAACCCAGAACCTCATACATGGGAACCAGGTACTCAACCACTTGAGCTAAATCCATTCCCATGCCCCTATTTATTTTTTCAAGGCAAGTCCTAGTGCTTATTCAATGTTATACAACACCTTCTACTGGAGTTCACATAAAGATGGGAATATACTTTGTAAAGAACCCTTTAGACCGAAGTTGGACAACCAATGCAGACTTTTGAACCATTACTGAAAACATATAGGATAAATATGTAGTATTCTTGGAAATATTGAGTGCTTCATTGGGTAACAAATAACATTGAAATTAGAGAAAACTTCTTAAGTATATTTGTACTTATGAATATATATGTAAAGTTGTTGTAAAAAGAACTAATGCATTGCTATTTGCCTTGAAAAAAACATGAAAAACTTATTCTGAGTAAAAGTAGGCCATTTTTCCCATTAAGAAAGCATTATTGTTTATTTGTTAGATAGTTTTTATAGTTTATGCAGTTCTAGTAATAATTTAAAATACTTAGTTCAATCAAAAAACAACTTTTGATGCACCAGAAAAAGCCAGGATACAAAATAATATGTCTTAAATAGCATATGTGTTAAAATATGTATGTACATTCTAAGGATGAATGGAAACAGTTCATAAACAGATATATGATTTGTTATTTATATGTATGTGTGTTTAATGACTGCACCAGACACTGCACACATGTTAAAAATCCATGAGTTCATAAGAATTTTGAAAAATCTCATCACCTTTGAAACTTGCTAGGACTATAATTCATCATTCTGTAAACTGATAAGTAATAAGAGAGAATGAAGCATTTATCCTTCCTTTGCTAAACAAATTGTCTTCCAGGGTAACCAAAGTAGATGATGAGTAAAACTTCTTTATGGAAGAATTCTAGCTAATAGCTTATATATGAAGCAAAATGGTATCATTTGAATATCACAATTTTGCAATCTTTAATGAAATAATGGGTTTACCAATGATCTTCATCAGCTGCTAAAATGTTAACTGATAACCTGATGGAGAACTTTTTAACAGAAAAATCACAAAATGTGAGATGACCATGTGTCATGTGTCCACTGAGGTATTTTTGAAAAATAAAACCCAAAACTGAGTCTTATCAAGTCCATTGATCTAATCAATTTTATATGAAATACAGGCAATAGAGAAACATGCTAAATTATATCATGGGAATGCAATTAGCTAAATCCCAAATGTGGAAAGTTATATAGGGCAAATGAAATAAAAAATAAATGGTGAGACTTTAAAAATGACATAAGATAAATGCAATATGTAGTTCTTTTTTGAAGGGAAGGGTCCTGATACAAACAGAAAAACTAAAAGATATTTTATAGGAAAATTGCAATTGTGAACATGAAGGGGTCATAAATGATATTAAGGAAATATTATCAAGGATCATGATAAGATGGTGTCAGATTAGACAGATAAAGTTCAGCTCTCAAAATGATGGGGAAAGAGCTAAAAGCTTTCCAAGGGACCAACTTTGGGGGTTAGCAGATCAGGACAGTGCTTCACAACTCCCAGGAGAGTGAGGGACAGAGAAAGGAAGAAACCAAAACAATGAACTGTGAGTTACTAAACCTCCCAGCAGCTGGGAAGGGGTCCCCTCCCCCACCACAGAGATATTCAGTGGTGGTATAACCCCTGGCTCATTGCACCTGAATGAGAGGGGAACAGACATCTTCCTCCTTGTCAGTTGTTACAAGGAACAAGGGAACGGGAGTCCAGAGGCATTTCTTCAGTGAATTGGGCCAGCAGAGCCCACTCTGAATCTTGGCTGTGGCCAGACAAAAACAAAGATATACCTTTGTGGAAAAGCACATCAACATGCGCCATCTGCTCGCCAGTCTGGAAATTACATGGACAAAAATTGCTTTTAGAGTTCTCTTTACCCACCCCTAGGAGAAAGTGTGCACCCCATTAGTGAGTCCCTGGCATAATTTTGATAACTTAACTAGGCAATTTTAAAGGCTTAGGATAAATTGAACCTAATATCAAAGAAGAGCTGTGGAAAAAGAAACACAGTAAGCAAGAAAGAGAAATTGGCCATCAGAGTAAATTCGCTAGCATATCAGATGACTAGACATCAGCAAAAACTGACAAGCCTTACAGGGAAACAGGAAGAGATAGCCTAGCCAAAGGAAGAAACCAAATATCCAGAAGAGGTTCAGGATTTAAGACAATTAATCAGTGATAATCAAACAACTCTCCTTAATCATTTTAAAGAATTGAAAGGAAATATGATGAAATAGATAAAGAATATTAAGAAGACAATGGGAGTGCATAAAGAGCAATTTGAAAGTCTGCAAAGAAAATTAACAGACCTTATGGGAATGAAAGACACAATGGATGATATTAAAAATACATTAGAAGCATATAAGAGCAGATTTGAATTGCTTGAAGACAGAATTATTGATTTAGAAGACAGAACATCTGAATTGGAAAAGACAGGAGAACAGAAACATAAGAGAATGCAACAAATGGAACAGGGGTTCCAGGAATTGAATAACAATGCGAAATGCAAAAACATATGCATTATCGGTTTCCCAAAAGAAGAAAATGGAAAAAAAGCAGAAAGAATATTTGAGGAAATAATGACTGAATACTTCCTTACTTTTATGAAAGACGTAAATATTAATATCCAAGAAGGACTACACACCCCAAACAGAATAAACATTAATAGACCTACCCTGGGACACCTACTATTCAAAATAGCAAATGTCAGAGATAAAGAAATTTTGAAAGCAGCAAGAGAAATGCAAGGCATTACAAAGAAGGGAAATTCAATAAGATTAAGTACCAACTTCTCATCAGAAACCACGGAGGAGAGAAGAAAGTGGTATCATGTATTTAAGATATTGAAAGAGAAAAACTGCCAGGCAAGAATTCTGTATCTGACAAAGCTGTCTTTCAAAAATGAAGGGAAGTTCAGAGACTTCACAGACAACCAAAAACTGATAGAATATGTTACCAAAAGACCAGAATTACAAAAGATACTAAAGGGAGTGCTGCAGCCTAAAAAGAAAAAAACAAGAGCAAGAGACTTGGAGAAGAGTTTAGAAATGAAGATTATTAGAAAGGGTAGAAAAGATAGCTATAGTATGATATGACAACAGAAAGCCAAAGGTCAAAATGGATTAAGTAAGTAATGCCTTTACAGTTATAACATTGAATGTTAATGGCTTGAGCTTCGCAATGAAAAGTCACAGATTGATAGAATGAATTTAAAAATATGAGCCATCTGTATGTTGTCTACAAGAAACTCACCTCAGACATAAGGACACAACTAGGTTAAAAGTGAAAGGTTGGAAAAAGATATTCCACACAAATCATAACAAAAAAAGAGATGGAGTAGTGATACTAATATGGGATAGAATAGATTTTAAATGCTAAACTGTTATAAGGGATGAAGAAGATCATTACACATTAATAAAAGGGGCAATTCAGCAAGAAGTTATAACTATTCTAAATATTTATGCACCTAACCTCAATGCCCCAAGATACATGAGGCACACACTGGCAAAGCTGAAGGGAGAAATAGATGATTCCACAATAATAGTCGGAGACTTCAATACACCACTCTCAAAATTAGATAGAAGATCTGCACAGAGGGTAAATAAGGAAACAAAGAGCTTGAATAATATGATAAATGAACTAGTCCTAACAAATATCTATAGAGCATTGTACCGCAAAACAGCAGCATAAACATTCTTTTCAAGTGCTCATGAATCTTTCTCCAAAGTAGACAATATGTTGGGTGAAAAGACAAGTCTCAATAAATTTAAAAAGATTGAAATAATATAAAACACCTTATCTGAACATAAAGGAATGAAGCTGGAAATCAATAATGGACAGAAAAAGGGAAAATTCAAAAATATATGGAGATTAAACAACACACTCTTAAACAATCAGTGTGTCAAAGAAGAAATTGAAATAGAATTTAACAAATATTTTGAGACATTAAATGAGAACACAACATACTAAAACCTATGGGACACCGCTAAGGCAGTGCTGAGAAGGAAATTTATAGCCCTCAATATTTACATTTAAAAAGAAGAAAGAGCAATATAGGTGATCTAACTGCATACCTGGAAGAACTAGAAAAAGAACAGCAAACTAATCTCAATCCAAGCTGAAAGAAAGAAATAATAAAGATGAGAGCAGAAACAAATGAAATTGAGAACAAAAAAACGATAGAGAATGAACAAAACCAAAAGTTGGTTCTTTGAGAAGATCAACAAAATTGACAAACCCTTAGCTAGACTGACAAAGCAAAACGAGAGAAGATGCAAATAAATAAAATCTGAAATGAGAGGGGAGACATTACCCCAATCCCACAGAAATAGGAGAGATCATAAGATGATACTATGAACAACAGTATGCCAAAAAACTAGAAAATGTAGATGAGATAAACAAATTTCTAGAAACACATGAACTGCCTACACTGACTGTAGAAGAAATAGAAGACCTCAACAAACCAATGACAAATGAAGAGTTTGAAACAGTCATCAAAAACCTCCCAGAGATGAAAAGCCTGGGACCACGTGGCTTCACAGATGAATTCTACCAATCATTCAAAATCAACTAATACTGATCTTGCTCAAGCTCTTCCAAAAAATTGAACAGGAAATTTTAATTTGCTACTAAATTCATTCTATGTCGTCAACATCACCCTAATACCAAAACCAGATAAAGATACTATGAAAAAAGAAAATTACAGATCAATATCTCTAAAGAATTTGGATGCAAAAATCCTCCACAAAATACTTGCAAACAGAAATATTATATTTCCTTAGGTATGGTAATGGGATTTGGCTTATGTTTCTTTATTTCTTAGAGATGCATGCTCATTTAAGCATGCCATTTTATAATATCTGGATTTGTTTTAAAATAATCCAGCTTGGTAGCTGTTGAGGATTGAATCATGTACTTCACAAAAAGACATGTTCAAATATTAATCTGCGTTTATGTGGGTGTACACCTATTTGTAAATAGTATCTTTGAATATGTTAAGGTGAGTCAGGAGGGGAAATTATTTGAGAATAAGATTTTCCAATACCCTATTGAAGTATGGTCAAATTGAATCAAGATGGCCTTAATTCCTGTGATTGGAGGCTTTATATCAAAGGAAACTCAGACAAAGTCAGCAAAAGCTAGAAATCATTGAAAACCAGGAAAGTAGACACAAAGAGAGAGATATTGCCATGCAATGGAAGACTTTCACTACCAGAAAGCTATTGACTCCAGGAGAAAGCCTGGCCATACTGACATCTTGATTTTCGACTTCTAGCCTTCCAAACTGAGACAATAAATTCTTGTTGTTTAATCCAATGCATTGTGTGGTATTAGCTATAGCTACCCTGGTGGCAAACTAAGAGAGTGGATGAAGCAAAGCTAGATGTAATAACACACCCTCCTTTCTCTATATCCTACTGAATAAGGAGAGAGTTGAAAAAACTCAAGCACTTCAGAAAACTCATTATAAAGTGCTCAAGTTGGAAATGTTTAAGCCATTTCATATTGAAGAAGGTATTTACTATGTATTTTTCAAGTAATTTATTTTTCTCATAAACAAATAGCATATCATCATTGGAAAACCTTTTCAAAGTATGGAGAATTTTAGTGGTCTAAATGGAATCTTAATCTAACCATACCCAGCCAGAATTTTGCAATCCTATTGGAGAGAAGCAAAGCTTTTTCTAGAAATCATTTGAGAGTTGATTATTTTTTGCATTTGAAGACTGCCATTTAAGTAAGGCCAAAAGCAAAAATTAGAAATTGTCTCAGACTAGCAATAAAATCAGGAAGGAAGACAAAATAGATCCCACACACCATGGGATGAAATCATACTGAAAATACATGCACATAAATAAGGTAAATAAAAGTTCAGAATGGAGAATGGTGCCTTAATCACACTAATTATAGGTCTTAACCATCCCTTTCATGAGTAAAATATGGGCAGTGAAATTATTTTGCATTTTTATCCTATCTGCATTTTATTGCATGTGACATATAAATGCTTTCACAATTTTTACTGCCAAATATGGGTTCTGTCATTGTGACCGA
>JAQZBX010002238.1:18521-36350 GCA_029593785.1 Cabassous unicinctus
GGGGGGGTAGTTAAGTTTGCTACATTTTACATATTGCATGTTGAAGGAATCAGTGAATCAGTGTATGTGTACTCCCTGCCTTATGTTGGGGGAAGCTGACTTGAGTAGGTAGATGTCACAACCATTTTTAAAGGTGGCTAACAGCGACACTCCACCTTTCACTGTACAGTGCCACCCAATAGATCTGCTATGGTTCTCCCAAAAGCATGCACATAAAATACTTCTTAAAGATTTTTTAAACAGATTTGGGGTAATTATTTGAACAATCTAATACTATTAGAGCCTAATATTGAAGCAAGTGTCCTTCTTGAAATTCCTATTAATCCTAACTCTAGCCACACACTATAAAAGTATCAGTGAATAAAGGAACAAACTCTTCACTTTCTTCGATCTTGTTTTTCCCTGACACTCTTACAAGAGAAAATTTCAAAGTGAGAAGGTATTTCCCAAGCTATACTTAGGAATAAGCTGTGGAATGAGTTTAATTATTCTACATGAGAAGATTGAGGGCTTCATTAATTTGTGTTAAATTTGGCTTTTACAAAACTATATAAAATGGGTAAATCAAGAAATGATTTCAGAATCAATATACACATGACACATTAAATTTGGTTACTAATATTAATTTTCTTCCTGATAATCTGTTGGCATAATTTGAAAAAAAAAATAATAAAGATGGCAAACCTGAAAAAATTACTTAAAGAAATAAGCTTAAGAATTATTGTAAAAGTGCATATTCCTTTATTAATATCAGATGTTTAAAATAACACTAAATTGCACAGGCAAAACATTTTAATATTTGTCAGGCTAAAAATTTCAATATAATATGTACTGCAAAACATGAATAAAATCTTAAAGAGATAAGTTTTAGGTAATTATATAAATTCAGTAAATTTGGGGAATAGACAGTTGAGGTAATTTATGATTTAGTAAACTGATTTTCAATTAATTTGCTAAAAAGTCTCACTTTCACTTGACTACATCTCTTCCTTATGTTATTCTTTATCCCTCTAAAAATGTGACTCTCAGATCTGACCATATTGTATCAAATGTGATCTGATGAGCATGCTTGGAATATCACCCCTTGTTGCAGCTGGGCAGTTTGATGTAATTATGAATTCCAAAAATATAATTGGATCATGCTTGTAAACTGATCTGTTAATCTGGGCATGATTAAGTTATGATTAGGGCATTGACTGGGCCACGTCAGTAGGACGTTGAGCCCCACCCCTTGGTGGGTGGGGAATCAAATATAAAAGGCAAGGCAAAGGACAGACTGAGCCGGTTTTGAATAGCAGTTTTGAGAAGCAGTTTTGATGTTGGAAAGAAGGCCCTAGGAGAAGAGAAGCAAGCCATTCACCTGATCATCTACAGCTGACCTTGTGGAGGAAACAGGAGCTAAGCCCGGAGAGAAACGCAGCCCCGGGAAGAGAGGAACCCTAGAAGCCTGAACCCTGGCAAACACCGGCAGCTGTCTTGTTCTAACACATGGCAAAGGACTGTGGTGAGAGAAGAAACTTAACGCTTTATGGCCTGGTATCTGTGGACTTCTATCCCAAATAAATACCCTTTATAAAGACCAATCCATTTTTGGTATTTCACATTAGCACCCCTTTGGCTGACTAATACACCCCTGTATTTATGTTTTTATTTTTTAATGCATCCAACATTCATTTGTTTTGAGATCTCTAACCCTCCTCATCCCCTTAATTGTCATAGAAACTTAGAATTTTTTTGGGGGGGGGTACCAGGGATGACCTTGTACATGGGAAGCAGATGCTCAACCACTTAAGCTACATCCTCTACCCTACAATTAAGTTTTGACCAATGGAATTCACATTGTCCCCATGAGTTGTTCTTAAAGATGCACTATTCTGTATTTATACAAAATATTTTAATAAAAAAAATAGTAAATTTGACAATTTAGACGTAAGGAAATTTCTTTGAAATGCTTTTTTTCCTTCCTTAAATGTTTGCTAAAACTTTCCAGTGAAACTACCTGGGTTTGGAAATTTCTTTTTGGGGACTTTTTAAACTACAAATACAATTTCTTTTATATTTATAAGGCAAATTAGGTTATTGAATTCAACTTGGGAGTGATTTTTTTAGTTTGTTGTTTTCAAGGAATTTTCCCATTTCATGTAAATTGTCAAATTTGCATAGAGTTGTTTTAGTACTATCTAATCAGCCCTTTGATAATTGTGGGGTCTGCGGTGATATCTCCTTTTTCATTTCTGATTTGGTTATTTTTTCACGTTTGCTAAAACTTCATCAAATTGATTCATCTTTACAACAAACTAGCTTTTGTTTCACTAAAGTTTTTAACCTTTTTAAAATTTTCAATTTAATTCAAGTGCTTTTATCCTTATTTTCTTTGCTTGTTTTATTTTGCTTTTATTTTACTCTTCTCTTTCTAGCTTCTTGAGGAGCTTAGTTTCTTTATTTTTGATACTCTTCTCATTTTCAAATGTAACAATTGAGTGCTATAAATTTCCCTGATTCCTGCTATTACTACATCCCACAAATTTTGATATTTTGTATTTTAATTTTCATTCAGTTCTATGCATTTTTATGTGTTTTGAGACTTCCTCTTTGACCCATGAATTACTGAAATATATGTAATTTAATTTACAGGTGTTTTGCGTATTTATATTTCTTTTATTAATTTATCATTTATTTCCATTATAGTCAGAAAACATACTTTATATTCAATTCTTTTAAATATGTTAAGATTTGTTTTATGACACACGATGTGACATATCTTATTGCATCTTTAATGGACACCTGTGAAAAATGTGTATTTTTCTGTTTGTGTGTGTGTGTGAGTGTCTGTGTACGGCATGTTCTTTGAATGTAAATTATATCCTGTTGGATGATTTTTGACTACCTTTGATGATTTTCTGTCTAGGAGTGCTATCAGTTTTTGACAGAGGAATCCTTCAGATATAACTGTGAATTTGTTTACTTATCCTTTGAGTTCTGTCAGTTTTTCTCTTCAAGTAATAAACTTCATTGTTAGTGCATGCAAACCTAAGTTTGCTATGTCCTCTTCGTGGACTGACTTTTACTATCTTTGGGTAATGTCTTTTTCTGTTTCTGGTAATATTCTTTGCTCTGCAGTGTATTTATCTGTTATTAATATAAGCACCCTTGTCTATTCTGATTAATATCTCCATGACACATATTTTCCAGTCATTTACTTTCAACTGACCGATATTATTATATTTTTTGTAGGCAGCATATAGTTGGTTAAGTGTTGATTCTTTTTAAATCTATTCTGCCAACCTCTTTCCTTTAATTTTTGTACTAAGACCATTTAATTTTAATGCAATTATGGATACATTAGCTTTTAAGTCTGACATTTTTTCGGTTTGTTCTCTCTTTTTTTCATTTCTCTGTTTTCTCCCGCTTTCTTGTGGTATATTCTAACACTTTTTAGATTTCTATTTTAATTTTTAGATAGTGTTTCTGAGAGTAACTCTATATATAGCTCTTTTTTATACATATCCCTAGGTATTATATTATATATATATAACTTATTAGAGTCTATTGTTATTGAAATTTCAGTGGTCGCCATGGCTTGAGGTGGGAGTGAGGTCATAAAGTGTGTCATAACAGATCTTTGGGGATGATGGAACAACTCTGTATATTGACATATTGATTTTGTGTATAGAAATACACACAACTAGAGCCACACAAACACATAAACACACATATGAGTGCATATATGTGCAAGGTGCATAGATTGTACCATTGCCAATTTTCTTGATTTTATTTTGTGCTGTAGTTATTTAACGTAACACGATAGGGGGAAACTTGATGAAACATTTCAAGAAATGTAAATTGTACTAATTGCAAATGCAAATCTTATTAGCCAAATAGTTTTAATTGGACTTATTAGGAATGATGATTTAAAATTATTTAAATATCTTACATATAATTAGCAGTATGCCTGCTCTTTTTGGTTACTAAAGTAACAAGTCATTCTTGTTCAGAAGACGTGATTACTATGTTCACATTATTAAGATAGACATTATGTTCATGGTTAATCAATCATGCATTCTGGCTCAATGAACATGGGCTGAATGGCAAAAAAAATAAGCTTTTTAGAAAATTAGTTACTTTAAGCTTGCATGCAAACAATTAAATTTGTGTAGATAGGAGCTGGAAATGGGAAAAAACACAATGAAACACAATGAAATAATCATGTTATACTGATTAGGAATAATTATATTCCATATTTATTGAAAATGTTTCACAGAGAAGTGGCTGATGAATTTACTTAACTTAAATGAAAAATATATTTTCAATAAATACACTTTAAGGAAGGAGAATAAAACAATAAGTGAGTAATATATGTCTTTGTATCGTTCCTAAGATCCGTTTAGTATAAATTACTGATTAATTCTTAAAACCATTATTTTAAAATATAGAACAAGTAGAAAAAGTTCACTGTTTTGCACTTGAAATATATTATAATACTTAATAGTATTGGCAGATACCTAAAAAGAAATACATTGCAAAAGAAAATAGCATTGCTTTTCATTTTGAATATATGCAAATGTGATTATTAAAAAAAGTTCAACTAATTCTAAGATTTATAAATAATAAAATAAATATAAAATGACATTGGCCAACAAGACAATGGCCAAAAGTTATTTTTTTCAATTATTTTCAAAATTTTAAAATAGAGATGATCAGAAATATTTCTTTAATAATTTTTTTTTCTCTTTAGTTCTGTCTTTCTGTGTTTCTTCATCCTTCTCTTCTTCATTTCTTCTCTCTTTAATTCTTTCTCTCTTAGTACACATATTTATATGCCTACATTATAATGCATAAGTATATCAGGTTGCTAAAATGATACTCTTCCTACTGCATTTTTCTTATGTGCCAATATTATTGCATTACATTGCAAAGTTAGTGTAAGTAAGTTCCACATATGGAATCTACATTTTTTTCAAAAGTAAAAGAGAAGTAAACTGAGTTTAAGTTACTTGACCACATTCTAACTTCAAAAAATATGTATCAAGAGAAAGGGGAATTTTGGGGATATTTTCTTTGGAAAGTGTTGTTGCCAGGATATGATTCTCTTTACTCACACTTCTACCATATTATCTTGTAATCATAGAGCTTAGTAAAGGGGCCATCCCTGACACCACTTAGAGAGCTTGATTGCATAGTGGACCAGTGTTTTTCTCATACCTGAGGAAACTAAAGGTGTTAATCTTCCAAAACCTTTCAAGGAAAAGTTTGGGTAAGTCTATTTGTCAAGAACTAGATATGGAACACAGTACAGGAAGGATAGAAATCAACTATTCAAAAAAACTCAAGCCAGAAAACATTAACAACCACAGTATTGGTAAAATGGACAAACACAAAAACAAGGGCTAAGTTTGGGCCAAAGGAACCTAAAGGGGAAGCACCAATGAAAGGAATCAACTTCAAACATTGACAGACCAAACTAGTAGGAAGCCATCTGCTATTAAGAAAACCCCTGTCTCTTCTCCATAATTTATCCATTCCCAAAATATAAGCTCTGCCTTCAGTTAGGAGCCTAGAAGAGGCAGATGGGGAAGAGAAAAAGAAAAAGAAAAAGTTAATCACATCTTATTTCAAAATCAGAAGTTCTCACCAAACTCTGGCTTTACTTACAAATGAGAAAGAAGAAGCTGTATCTTTCAATGTAGACCTGAAGTGTTGCTTAATAACTTGGCCTAGATTTCTATTTAAAACTATGCTTTGAGATTTTTAAGTGACTATAGGATTGTCAATTAATTAAAGTAAGAAAAATTTGGGTCCTGGCCAAATTTTCATCAAGGGCCAGAAGATTACCCCAATTGGAATAACTATTAGAAAAGAAGAATAAAAATATGTATTTGTCATATTGTTCAATAGATAAGTTTTACATATTTGGACTCAAACATTTACAGACATTTTTATTTAAGTAGGCTTTTACTATAAATTCTGTGCTGTAATCACTTTTCCACTCAAAAAAAATCATGGTCATCATTTCTTATCCAAAAATATGGAGTTAATAATATTTTTTTATTTTTTAATTATCTTTTTTTCTTTATTATAGAAGTTGTAGATTTACAGAACAATCAAGTATAAAATACAGAATTCCTCTATACCACCCCACAAGCAATGTCTTGCATTGTTGTATAACATTTATTACAATTAATGATAACACATTTTTATAATTGTACTATTAACTAAAGCCCATGGTTTAACTTATTGTTCACTGTTAATATAGTGTAGTTCCATGGATTTTTTAATATTTATGTTCTGTTGCCATACATACAATCTAACATTTCCCCTTTTTTATCACATTTAGATTTATGTTTCACTGCTGTTAATTGCTTTCATAATGTTGTGCTACCATCACAAGCTTTCATTACTAAAGCATATCTATCATTCCAAATAGGAGCCCAGTGCAATGCAAGCATTAACTTCCCATTTCCTATCCCCACTCCATTCTGTGATAAACTATGTTCTAGATTCTGACTCTATGAGTTTTCTTATTCTAATTGTTTCAAATCAGTGGAATCATATACTCTTGTCCAGTTGTGTCTGGCTTATTTCACTCAACATATTTTCAAGGTCTGTTCACACTGTTGCATGTATCAGGTCATCACTCCTTTTTACAGCTGAATGAATCAATTGGACAATTGGGTTACTTCCATTTTATCCTTCCCTTCACTCTCAGCCAACTTGTATGTTTGAATTCATGGTGAGTCTCTTGCAAGCAGCATGTAGTTGGGACAACTTTTTTATCCATTCTGACAATCACTGTCTTTGACTAGACTGTTTTATCCATTTATATTTTTAATATAATAAACTTTATCTTTAAAGAGGTTTGAGATTACAGAAAAGTTACATTGAAAGTATAAGAGATCCCCATATAACTTCCCCCACTTTCTTCCCCTATTAATAACACCTTAAAATTGTGTGGTACATTGTTACAATTGATGAACAAATACTGAAGCATTGTTACTAACCAATAGTTACATTGTGGTTTACACTTTATTCCAGTGCCCTAAAAATGCCCTGTGTTCTACCTGTTATTCCCTCACCCTCAGAACCTAGTAACTACTGTCTTTATAGCACTGTTACATGTTTACTACAATATTAATAAGTTTACTTTTCCCGTGGTTGCATTCTTCCCTTATGTTTGTTCATTCCTCAACCCTGAAGACTCTGGTATGGTGATGCCCACTCTGCCTCAGATTGAGATCTTCTGGGGCAGGTGGAAGGAACTGTTTTGTTGTGGATGTAGGTACTCTTTGTTTTGGGGGATGGGATCTTCCACAATCACTGTTTTTCAGTCTGATGATCTGGAGAATAGGGTTTAACCTCAACTCTTCAGAGATTCAGGGCTCAACTGGCATATAAACAGACTGAAGATTTATGTCTCTGAGACATACTTTTAATGGATATAGTACTATTTATAGGCTCAAATAAAAAGGGTAAGAATCATGTGTAGGGAAATTATAAATGAGTCCAACTCCAATATGTTGGAGGGATAGGTTATCACCATGTATTGCAAGGTAAGGCCCACTGATAGCATGCTAATGTCATGGGGTTGTGTGCCTTGCTTATAGAGCCCCAATGGCTCTAGCCCTCAGGAGCACCCCTATTTGAAGCTTTGTTCATAATGACAGTTAGTGAGAGCTGCCTGAGTTGCATAAGATTAACCTCTGAAACGATTTCCCAACTCATTTTGAAATCTCATAGCCATAAACACTCTTGTGTATTTGATATTTCCCCATTTTGATCAAGATCTTTCTCTAAATGCATCACTGATTGGTGCTTGGTATTAATCACTTGGTGCCAGGGAGGCTCAAGTACTTCTAACACAATGTTAAATAAGAGTGGTGACAGTGGGCAAACTTGTCTGATTCTAGATCTTAGAAGAAAACCTTTAGCATGTCACCATTGAATAAAATGTTAGCTGTGGGTTTTTCATATATATATATATACCTTTTGTCATGTCGAGAAATTTTCCTTTTATTCCTATCTTTCAAAGTGTTTTTATGAAGAAAAAAGATACTGTATCTTGTCAAGTGATTTTTCTGCAGCAATAGATAATCATGTGATTTTTTTCTTTCCATCTGTTAAAATGGTATATTACATTAGTTGATTTTCTTATGTTGAACCATCCTGGCAAATCTGGGATAAAACCTACTTGATCATGGTGTATAATTCATTTGATGTGTTGTTGAATATGATTAGCAAGTATTTTGTTGAGCATTTTAGCATGTAAATTCATTAGAGACATTGGTCTGTAGTTTCCTTGTGGTGTCTTTATGTGGCTTTGGTTTTAGGGTGATGTTTGCTTTATAGAATGAGTTAGGTAATGTTCCCTTCACTTCTATTTTTTTGGAAGAGTTTAAGCAGGTTTGGTGTTAGTTTGTTCCAGAATAGTTCGTTCCTTTCCGGGCTCAGCTGCTCTGTTCTCTCCAAAAGGTTAGCTGTAGACTATCAGGCTCTCTCTCTTCCCAGAGCTTCTGCCGTGTCTATGGAGCCATCTCTATTCCTCCATATTCTTCTCCTGTGTTTACTTCCCAGGGTTCCATCATACAAAACTCCAACTAACTCCTCTGCTATGTCATTTTCTCTGTGAGTTCCCACCCACCAAGAGGGAAGAGACTCAACGTGCTACTGATGTGGCCCAATCAAAGCCTTAATCATTATTTAATCAAGTAAAGGTGAAACCTCTGAATCCAATACAATCTAATTAGCCCAGAGGAACAGACCAGTTTACAAACATAATCCAATATCTACTTTTGGAATTCATAAACAATATCAAACTCTTACACTCTATCCTCTGGATTCCAAAAGGACATTACAATATTCAAAAAAAAAACACCTTATTTCAGTAACAATACTAAGTACAAAATCATATCAAAATCAGCTTAAAGAAATACAGTTTGTCTTGGGGCAAAGTCCAGTCTGGCTATAGATCTCTGAAACTTACAAAACAATTTATCTGCTTCCACTACACAAAGGGACAGACAAAGGATAAACATTTGCAATACCATAAGGAGAAATTGGGAGAGAAACATGAGTCATGGGTCTTCTACAGTTCAGTAAACTTGCAGGGCGTACTCCATTTGATTTCAAAGTCTTAGAGTCATTTTCAAGATGATGGTTTCTTCTCCTTGGGGCCTCATGGGACCCACCATTTCCACAGGCTTGCCCAGTGGCCATTTTCTTGGTTCCACCCTTAGCAAGCATCTGGGTGATGACCAAGTTCCAGACCTCACACTCTAAGAACGTTGAGTGATGGCAACACCTTCCCTGACCTCTGGGGTAATGTCTTAACCCCCCTAGTACAGTGTAGTGAATACAACATCCTCCTTAACCTTTGCCATACAGGCTCAACCCACTCAGAGCAATGAATTAGTGACCTGGCCTTCTCTAATCTGTGGGGAACAGGCCCACCACTCTCAGACCTATGGGGTGGTGATCTCACCCTCCCTAATCCTTGGAGAATGTGCTCCACCCTCTCTGTACCCTGGGGTGGCAAAACTCTCCCTGAACATCAAGCAAAAATATTAATCCTCTTCAACTGCCAAGGTAAACTCACCCTCTCTGTATACATGGATGGTGTCTGTCTCTTGGCCAGGGGAGATGTCTTAATTCCAATCTCTGCCTCCATTGCTTTCCTCTTAAAGGCTGCTTCCCCTTCCATCTTTCCCCTACATGTCCCTTTTAGTCCAAGCTGACAATGGTTTTGTTCATACAGATCTCTCAGAAAGCTTGTTGGTTTAGCATGCAAGAATCAGGGGTCCAAGTCATCAGACAGTAAGATATTCTACAAGTCTTTCTTAGATAACTGCATCTTCAATTCTGATTTACAAGTTCTAAGTTTTGTTAAGTCCTTAAATGGGGGCACTATCATCTTAGAGCTTGATTTCCAGAGGATTGGAATTTCTGGAATAATTTTCTCTTTTCTTTGTGTACACCAGTTCAGTCCTCAGCTTATCTCTCTCTTCTATCATTTTGCTATAAGCTGATAGAAGCAGCCAAGCCACATTCTCTGAGTTTACTTTGGAAAGCTCTTCAGCTAAATGTCTAGTCTCACCATTTTTGAATTTTACCTTCCATAAAACATCAGGGGTTAATCTTGCTAAGTTCTCTGCAACTTTAAAACACAGATCACCTTTCCTCCAGTTTCCAATAATAGTTTCATCATCTACTTCTAAGGCCTCATAAAAAATCTCTTTAGCATCCACATTCCTATCAACAGTCTCTTCAAAGCAATCTAGGCCTTTTCCATCAAACGTCTCACAATTCCTCCAAAAAATACCCCTTACCCATTTATAAAACTGCTCCAGCATTTTGGTAATTGCAAAAGCATGACCCCACTCCTGGTATCAAATCCTGTAGTAGGAGGTTTTTGGTGACAAATTCAATCTCACTACTTGTGATTGGTATTATGGGTCCATCTATTTCTTCTTTTGCCAATGTAGATTGCTTGTGTGTTTCTAGAAATTTGAATATTTCATCTAAGTTATCCATTTTGTTGGCATACAATTTTTCAAAGTGTCCTCTTAGGATACTTTTTATTTCTGTGGGATCAGTGGTGATATACCCTTTCTTGTTTTTTGTGTTTTTTTTTTTTAATTTTATTTATTTGCATCTTCTCTCTTTTTTCTTTGTTAGTCTTGCAACAATTTTATTAATCTTCTCAAAGAAACAGCTTTGATTTTCTTTATTTTTTCTAGTGTTTTTTTGTTTTTTTTTTTAATTGTAAATTTGATTTAGTTCTGCTCTAATCTTTGCTATTTCCTTTCTGCTTGCTTTGGGATTAATTTGCTCTTCTTTTTCCAGTTCCTCTAGTTCCTCTAGGTGTGCAGTTAGGTCTTTGAATTTAGCTCTCTCGACTTTTATAATATAGGCATTTACGGCTATAAATTTCTCTCTCAGCACTGCTTTAGCTGCATCACATAAGTTGTGATATGTTGTGTTCTCATTTTCATTTGTTTCAGGGTAGTTACTGATTTCTTTTGCAATTTCCTCGTTGACCTGCTGATTGTTTGGGAGTGTGTTGTTTAACTTCCCTATATTTGTGCCTATTCTTCTCTGCCATTTATTAATTTCCAACTTCATTGTGGTTAGAGAAATTACTTTGTATAATTTCAATCTTTCAAAATTGTTGAGACTTGTTCTGTGACCTAGTATGTGGTCTACCTTGGAGGATGATCCATGTGCACTCTAGAAGAAGGTATATCCTGCTGTATGTGGGTGTAATGTTCTGTATATGTGAATTAGCTCTAGTTCCTCTAACATATTATTCAAGTTTTCTGTTTCTTTATGATTCCTCTGTCAAGATGTTTTGTCTAATAGTGGTAATGTTGTATTAAAGCCCACCACTATAATTGTAGAGGAATCTATTTCTCTCCTTTGTTTTGCCATTGCTTGTTTCATGTATTTTTGGGGTACCCTGGTTAGGTGCATAAATATATATGATTATTATTTCTTCTTGATAGATTATCCTTTTTATTAATATTTAGTGTCCTTTTTTTTGTCTCTTACAATAATTCTGCATTAAAGTCTATCTTGTCCAATGTTAGCATAGTTACTCCAGCCCCTTTTTGGTTATTCTTTGCCTGTAAAATTGTTTTCCAACTTTTCGCTTGCAACCTCCTTGCATCCCTGGGTCTAAGGTTTCTTGTAGACAGCATATAGATGTGTCATATTTCTTTATTCATCCTGCCAAATAGTTTCTTTTGATTGAAGAGTTTAATCTGTTAACATTCAATGTTATTACTGTCAAGGTAGCATTTACATTAGCGTTTTTTCTTTAGGTTTATATATGTCATATTTGGATTTTATTTCTCTTTTTATCCTTTTAGTTACTCTTACTAATTATCTTCCTTTCTACACTCTCCTCCAACCCTCTTTCTCCTGTTTTTTTCCTTTTCAACCTGAAGAACTACCTTTACTATTTCTTGAATGGCAGGACAAGCTCTCAATTTCTGTTTATCTGTAATATTTTGAACTCTCCCTCATTTATGAATGCCAGCTTTGCTGAATACAGAATTCTTGGCTGGCAGTTTTCCTTCTTTTAGCACCTTAACTATGTCATACAACTTCCCTTTCTCCTCTGTGGTTTTAGATGAGAAATCAGCACTTAATCTTATCGAGCTTCTCTTATATGTCATGGATTTCTTTTCGTGCTTTCAGAATTCTCTCTTTGTCTTGAGCTTTTGGCAATCAGATAAGTATATGTCTTGACATGTGCCTGTTAGGATTTATACTGTTTAGAGTGTGTTGCACTTCCTGGACATATATATCCATGCCCCTCATAAGATTTGGGAAATATTTGTCCATTATTTCCTCCAACACTACTTCTGCCACCTTTCCCTTCTCTTCTTTCTCTGGGATTCCTATAATGAGTATGTTTGTGCGTTTCATGTTGGCATTCAATTCTGTAAGTCCTTATTGAATCTTTCCTATTTTTAAAATCTATCTGTTCTAAAATCTGTTGATTTCAGATGTTTTATCTTCAATGTCACTAGTTGTGTCCTCTGCCTGTTAAAGTCTGCTGTTATGTGCTTCCAGCATATTTTTAAATTCTTGCATTGTGCTATTCATAATTGTATTAGTCAGCCAAAGGGGTGCTGATGCAATATACCAGAAATTGGTTGGTCTTTATAAAGGGTATTTATTTGGGGGTAGAAGCTTACAGTTACCAGGCCATAAAGCATAAGTTTCTTCCTTCACCAAAGTCTGTTGCCATGTGTTAGAGCAAGACAGCTGCTGACATTTACCAGGGTTCAGGGTTCTTGGGTTCCTCTCTTCCCAGGGATCCATTTCTCTCTGGGCTCAGCTCCTCTGTTTCCTCCACAAGGCCAGCTGTAGACTATCAGGTGAATGGCTTGTGTTTCTTCCAGGGCCTTCTCTCTTTCCTCACCACCAAGCTTCTCCATCTGCTTGCCTCCCCAGGCTCCAGCATCAAAATTCCAACATCAAAACTACTCCAACTCTGTCCTTTGCAATGTCTTTTA
Organism: Cabassous unicinctus; assembly: GCA_029593785.1. Classification (NCBI taxonomy): domain Eukaryota; kingdom Metazoa; phylum Chordata; class Mammalia; order Cingulata; family Chlamyphoridae; genus Cabassous; species Cabassous unicinctus. The sequence goes on from JAQZBX010002238.1 coordinate 31,538, forward strand.
TCTTTGAGACCCCACCCACCAAGGTGTGGGGCTCAACGCCCTACTGACATGCCCAGTCAATGCCCTAATCATAACTTAATCATGCCCAGATTAACAGACCAGTTTACAACCATAATCCAATATCTATTTTTGGAACTCATAACTATATCAAACTGCCAAACTGCTACAATCACCATCAGATCTTTAACCTTTTTTATATGCTTATGATTTCTTCTGTATGTTTCCCCAGTATCTTCTTAATATCCTTTATCTCTTCCTTCACTTCATTAAGTTGATTCACAATATTTGTTTGGACATCTTGGTTAGTAGTTCTACATTTTGTGTCACCTGTATTTTAGTTTGTTCATTAGACCAGCCATGTTGTCCTGTTTCTTAGTATGGCTTGTAAATTTTTGCTGGTGTCTAGGCATCTGTTTGTCTTGATGGATTTATTCAGTTGGTTAACTTCCCTTTCTACCCTGGAGTTATATTTTTTGTTTGTTTTGTTTTGTTTTGTTTTGTTTTGTTTTAAGGGTCCTCTTTGACACTTGCTTCCACTTATTCTATATTCTTGTTGTTGTCTGTGTTCCTCCAAAAAAATATTAAGACCCTAAAAAAGGAGAGAAAAAAGAAGAGAAAAAGAATAATAATAAAAAATGGAAAAGAAACCATAAAAGAGACAGAAAAAAAAAATCATGTAATAGGAATAAAAAATAATAAATAATAAAAAGGAATAAGCATAAAAAGGTGGAAAAAAGAAAGAGGAATAAAATAATAAAATAAAATAAAATAAAATAGCAAATAAAACAAATAAAATACCTGTAAGTTCCCTGTTTTGAGGCTGCTTGTTCTCCCGGCTGGATGACTGACAACCCACTGGATTGCTCTCTAACTTCCTTCTCTTCCAGGCCAGTTGGGCACCTGACAGCTCTTAGGACACCTTTCTCTGCCCCCCTTTCCCTCAGGTCTTTTGGGCATCTGACAGCTCACAGTTTGCCTCTCCCAGATTCTTTCTCACTCCAGGCTCTTGTGTATCTGTCAGCTTACCTCCTAACTAACCCAGTTCCTCTCTCTCCCAGGGAAAACGGATGTGACAGCCCATCTATTCAGCTCCCCCCTCCCCTCTCTACTTCAGCATTGGCTGGAGTCTCTCTTTTTCCTGGAATCTGGCTGAGATTCAGTCCACCTGCCCTATCTTCCCTCCTCTACTACTCCTCTCTGACCCTGAGATGGCTGGGTGCCAGTCCCCACACATGTTTGCCCCACAGCTCCCCCATCTTGAGAGACTGCTGGAAACCAGGAAGCACCATTGGTCATCCCATGACTTTTTCTACTCTTGGATTCTGATGAGTGCAGGTCTTTCAGCCAAATCACTTTCCCAGCTTCCCTCTCTGGGCTGGCTGGCTTACTTGCTCTATCTCCCATGACTTCTCTCTAAACCAGCCATCTGGGTCCCCATTCTCTAGCTGCCCTCCAATTGCCCCCTCGGTCCTGTGTGCGATGCATCCGCCTCGGGAGCCCATGAGGGAGGTAAGTGGAAGAAAGATGCTAGGCAGAGAGGGGAATTTGTTCAATACCAGCGCAGTTGCAGTCTCTCCAGATGTACAGGCACACTTTCTGCAGTTATTTGCAGGGTTATTCATACACTACTATTATCACTCAAATGTTACACGGTAGGAACACAAAATGCAACTCCTCAGAATCATTTCTGCTGTGCCCAGAGAGTATGTGCTGGGCCAAGGATTTCATGAGCTAATAGCTGATCCAACATTTGGGCTGCTGCCCAGGCAGTTGGGCCGCTGCCCGAGTCTTTACCCTCAGAGGTCGCTGCCCGAGTCTTAACCCTCACACCTGTGGTTCTCCTTCCCTCCGGTAAACCTGCTTACCTTCCTGTAGTTTCTGGATGAGGAGTGCAATCTACCATTACCTACTATGGCATCTTGAATCTCTCTATTCACATTTAAAGTCATTAATAATAAATCAGGACTTTCTCCTGTCATTTTGATATTTAGCCTTTGTGACTCTTATACATTTTCATCCCTTACCTCCATTAATGCCTTCTTTCATATTTATTTGATTTTTTGTTTTGTAGCATATTGCATGCCTTCTTATTTCTATCTGGTCATATTTTTTTAATCTATTTTCCTTGTGATTACTATGGGTTTAAAACACAACATACTAAACATATGATAATTATATATATTTTTTTATACCAGTTTAACTTCTATACATGCACATATGCTTTTCCTTTACCCTTCTGACCCTCATCTTTTTGTTGTACTTGTTACTATTTACATCTTTGTGCATTGTACCTCCAAAAATAAAGATTTATCATTGCTTTTTATGAATTTGAATCTTAGAACCTTTAGGAAGTAAGAAGTAGAGTTACATACCAAGCAATATTCTAAAATAATACTGGCATTTATAATTACCAAAATGGTGACCTTTACCACAGGTCTTTATTTATTTATGCCTCTTTGAATGACTGTCTACTGTCCTTTCTTTTCGGTTTGAAGATTACATGCAGTATTGATTGTAGGAAAAGTCTAGTGGTGAATTCCCTCAGCTTTTGTTTCTCTGAGAATGACTTAATCTTTCCTTCATTTAAAAAAAGCTTTTTTTTATTTTTGAAGAAGCTTTAGATTACATGAATGTTACATAAAAAATATAGGGGATTCCCATATGCCCCAATCCCTTTCCCTCCCACACATTCTCACATCAACAACATCCTTCATTACTGTGGTATGTTTGTTACAATAGATGAACATATATTGAAGCATTGCTACTAACTGTGGACTACAGTATGCACTATGGTTTGCACTCTATCCTGCAAAATTTTGTAGGTTTTAACAAAGATTAGAACATAACTAAATGAAAAGGAAAATAAGAAAGCATTAGGAAAAATGAGCAAAACCAAAAGCTATTCTTCGAGAAGATCAATAAAATTGACAAACCCTTAACTAGACTAACAAAGAAATAAGAGAGAAGATGCAAATACACAAAATAAAAAAATGAGGAAGGGGATATCACTACTGAACCCACAGAAATAAAGAGTATCATAAGAGGATATTTTGAAAAATTATATGCCAACAAGAAGGATAATTTAGAGGAAATAGACAAATTCCTAGAACACACAAGTAGCCTATACTGATGAAAGAAGAAATTGATGAACTCAACAGACCAATCCCAAGTAAAGAGAGAGAAACAGTCATCAAAAATCTTCCAACTAAGAAGAGCCCAGGACCAGATGGCTTCACAGATGAATTCTACCAAATATTCCAGAGATAACTAACACCTATACTGCTTAAACTCTTCAAAAAAAAAAAGAAAAAGAAAAATAGAAGGAACATTGCCTAACTTATTCTATGATGCCAACATTATCCTAATACCGAAGCCAAACAAAGATGCCACAAGAAAGGAAAATTACAGACCAATCTCTCTAATGAAGCTAGATGCTAAAATCCTCAACAAAATACTTGCTAATCATATTCAGCAACACATTTAATGAATTATACATCACTCTCAAGTGGGTTTCATCCCAGGTATGCAAGGATGGTTCAACATAAGAAAACCAGTCAATGTAATAAATCACATAAACAGATGAAAAGAAAAAATCACATGATCATCTCTATAGATATAGAAAATGCATTGGACAAAATACAGCACACTTTCCTGAAAAAAACAGGGCAAAAGATAGGAATAGAAGGAAACTTTCTGAACATGATAAAGGGTATATATGAAAAACCCACAGCTAAGATCATATTTATTGGTGAAATCCTAAAACATTTTCCTCTAAGATCGGGAACAAGACAAGGATGCCACTATCACCGCTCCTATTTAACATTGTCTTAAAAGTACTTGCTCGAGCACTGAGGCAAGAAAAAGATATAAAATGTATTCAAATTGAAAAGGAGAAAATAAAAATTTCACTATTTGTAGACGACAAGATCCTATACATAGAAAGCACTGAGAAATCTATAACAAAGCTTCTGGAAATTATAAATGAGTTCAGTAATGTTATAGATTGTAAGATCAATGTGCAAAAGTCAGTAGCATTTCTTTACACCAATAATGAGCAATCTGAGGAGGAAATAAAGAAAAAATACAATTTACAATAGTAACTACAAAAATTGAATACATAGGAATAAATTTAACTAAAGATGTAAATGACTTATACACAGAAAACTACACAGCGCTGTTAAAGGTAATCAAAGAAGACTTAAATAAATGGAAGAATATTCCCTGTTCATGGATAGTAAGACTAATTATCTTTAAGATGTCTATCCTACCCACACTAATCCACAGATTTAATGCAATCCCCATGAAAATGAACACATCCTTTTTTACTGAATTGGAAAAACTAACTATGACATTTATTGGGAAGGGCAAGGGGCCCCAAACAGCCAAAGACATAATGAAAAAGAAAAATGAAATTGGAGGAATCACACTACCTGACTTTAAAATATATTATACAGCTACAGTGGACAAAACTGCATGGTATTGGCACAAGGGTGGACATACTCACCAATGGAACCGAATTGAGAGTTCTGATAAAGATCCTCACATATAAAGTCATCTGATATTTGACCAAGGCACCAAGCCTACTCAATTGGGAGAGAATGGCCTCTTCAAAAAATGGTTTTTGGAGAACTGTATATCTGTATCCAAAAGAATGAAAGAGGAACACGATCTTACACCTTATACAAAAATCAACTCAAGATGGATCAAAGATCTAAATATAAGAGCCAAGACCATAAAGACCTTGGAATATAATGTAAGGAAGCATCTATAGGACCTTGTAATAGGAAATGGCTTCATGAACTTCACACATAAA
>JAQZBX010002238.1:36450-49082 GCA_029593785.1 Cabassous unicinctus
AAAAAAAGAGAGAAGAAACCCATTTAAAAAAAGAACAAGTGATTTGAACAGACACTTCTCCAAAGAAGAAATACAATTGGCTAAAAAACACATGAAAAGATGCTCAACATCACTAGCTATTAGGGAAATGAAAATCAAAATTACAATGAGATACCATCTTATACCCATTAGACTGATGCCATTAAAAATACTGAGGACTACAAGTGTTGGAGAGGATGTGGAGGAATGGGAACCCCCATTCACTGCTTGTGGGAATGTAGAATGGTCCAGCCATTGTGGAGGACAGTATGGCAGTTCCTCAATAAACTAACTATAGATCTGCCATATGACCCAGCAATTCCACTACTGAGTGAATACCCAGAAGAACTAAAAGCAAGGACATGAACAGATATATGCACGCTAATGTTCATAGCAGCATTATTCACTATTGCCAAAAGTTGGAATCCAACCAAATGCCCATCAAGAGATGAATGGATAAACAAAATGTGGTACATACATACAGTGAAATATTACTCAGCTGTAAGAAGGAATACAGTACTCACACATGGGATAACATGGATGAATCTTGAGGACATTATGTTGAGTGAAGCAAGCCAGGCATTGAAGGACAAATATTACATGTCCATTCTGATATGAATTAAGCAAATTGGGCTCACTCAGAGTGTGAGAGACTGGAAGACAGGTTTACAGGAAATAGAAAGGGAGAAGGTTGTGAGCCAACGCCCATACAGGCGAAATCTATGATAAGTTGGAAGTGAGTATTGTGCAGTGAAGGGATATGACAGGGATGTAAGGATACTATTGGGTGGGGTGGTGCAAGCTTGACAGGGGTAAGAGGGGGAAGGATGGGTTGGACAGTCCCATCGAACTGTGGGGAGGGTTGGGGAAGGGAGCAGGTAACACTGGGGATTGGTGGGTATATGGGTGAAATTACAATGTTGAGAAAACTCTTTTGGCAATATGATAAGGAAAGGTTACTGGTTTAGAGTGTTGGATGGTGGGGCATATGGGACAGGGCACACCTGGAGCAGTCTTCTAGAGAATGTGCAAGTGATCATGTTGTCATAGTGTGCTGGATCAGTGTGGGGATACCCACATAATGAGTGGGAAGGAGTTGGACTCCTATGCTGGGGAGGCCCAGTATGTTCTCATACAGAGGGGAGGGTGTCTTTTGAGAGCATGAGTGGTTCCTAATAAGGGGGGACAGACTAGTGTGTCAAGCCCTCAGTGAAGTAGCAAGTATCTATGAATCTTGTCCTTCAAGGAGTGAAGCCTGGTGATCACGTGGGCCCTGTAAGGAGGAAGGGAAGAATAGAATAGATGGAAGAGGGGGTATTTAGGGAGCAGTGGAAGTGTTCTGCATTATCTTGCAATGATACAGGCCATTTCAAATTTCATCAAAATTTTTTTAAAGTGTATGGTCTAAAATGTAAACCATAATGTAAACCATTGACCATGGTTAGCAGCTATGTTTCAATGTTTGTACATCAGTTGCAACAAATGTACCATCCATATGTAAAAAGGTTATTAATAGGGAAGGGGGAAGATGTTGTGTATATGGGAGTCCCCTATAGTCTGTATGTAACTTTATTGTGACCTAAAACTTCTTTGAAGACAAAATTTTAAAAAAGTAAGACACTGGGGAAGAAATAGAAGAAAATGCCACTGTATATACAGGAAAACAGATATTACAGTGATGAAAGGCAAAACATCAAAAAAAAATTTCTAATATTTTTTTATTTTTTTAATACCCAAATTTTTCACTTTATTTTAGTTTTAATTTTTTTTAATTATAATGTATTTTATTTCTTATACTTAAATCTGACATTATTATCTCGTTTTCTTATTAATCGAATTTGGCAATATTCTTGGCTTCATTTTTGAAGAAGTTTTGGATCGCAGAAGGATTACAACTATGGCAGGGGAGGATCAATGGTGTGGAGTGTCAGTGATGGGGGGGTACATGGGAGGAAGTTCACCTGGGCATATATATAAGGTATATAAATATGTTCAAATGTTCATGGGGCATTGCCATACTGGGTAGAGATTCACACAACCAAAAGATTACTGAATCCCCATCCTGGGGAGCTCTGCCACATTCTCTAAAGGAACAGCAACAATCCCCCAAGTACAGGGGCAATGACTAGTGAAAAAGGATGGCCCATTGATGAGCCGTTGATATTGACAACTATGCTTATAAGCCTTTTGCTCTTGAATTTGCAACTCAGCCTAGTGTTGTAGGGTGCCTAAGAGTTACCTCCTGAGAGCCTCCTTGTTACTCAAATGTGGACTCTCTCTAAGCCAAACTCAGCATATAAATGCATTATATTCCTCCCAGTAAAGGACATGACTCCTGGGGATGAGCTTTCCTGGCACTGAGGGATTACTACCAAGCACTGGCTGGTGATACAACTAGAAAAAGACCTTGAATAAAAGGGGGAAAAGGTAAAGACAAATGAGTTTATATGGCTAATAGACTTCAAAGTGAGTTGGTTGGTCATCAGACAGGTAATGCTTATGAATGTCTCAGCAGGATCTCATAGACAGCTAAAGTAGATACTACCCCAAACAGTGGGGCTCATGAGGGCTCCAGAGACACCCAGGTCCTACAGTCATGGCAGATAGTTCCAGAGTTTTGTGCCTTGCCAGTGGGTCCTACTTTGGAGATTGTGCTCTCAAGTGTGATAAAGTTGGACTCAGATGTGACTTCTCTACACATGCCTCTTCTGTTCCTTTTATTTGAACCTATACTTGGTGCTGGATTTGGTAGGTGTATGTCCAAGAGACTTGAATCTCTGGGCTGTCCATGTGCCAGCTGGGCCCTGAGCCTCAACAGAGTTGCAACACCTACTCTCCAGTTCATTGGACTCACTCAGGATGATTAACAAGGAGTTGAGGATGGACAACCACCACACCAAGGAACCGAGAGAATCTACAACTGCAAGCAAGACAGTCCCATCCATCAGCCTTAAGAGATCGAAGTCCCCTCTTATTTAGAGGTGGAGTGGGGATCACCACCCCAGAATCCTCAGGAATGGGGAATAAATTATGGACTAGAGTAGTCTTAGTGGTATTCTGCTATAGACTTATTGCAATTCTAGCAACGGAACAAATTATATCATTGATATGGAGACAGTGGCCACTGGAGGTGCTGAAGTCATGGAGAGGGAAAAAGAGGTGTAATATGGGGGCATTTTCAGTACTTGGAATTGACTTGAATGACATTGCAATGACATATACAGACCATTATATATCCTGCTATAACCTATATAATTCAGTGGGAGAGAGTGTAAACTCCAATGTAAACTATAATCCCTGCTTAGTGGCAATGCTCCAAAATGTGTTCATCAATTGCAAAGAATGTACCACACTAATGAAAGAAGTTAATGTGGGGAAAAGTGAGAAGTCTGGGGAGCAGGACATATGGGAATCCCTTATATTTTTTTACGTAACATTTTATGTAATCTAAGAATCTTTTAAAAAATAAATAAAAAATATATTTAAAAAAAGAAGGTTTAGATTTCATAAATGTTACATAAAAAATATAAGGGATTCCCATATGCCTCAATCCCTCCCCCTCACACACTTTCCTACATCAATAACATCCTTCATTAGTGTGGTATATTTGTTACAATTGATGAACACATATTGAAGCATTGCTAATAATTGTGGACTACAGTTTACACTATAGTTTACACTCTATCCTGTAAAATTTTGTAGGTTATGACAAAATATATAGTGGCCTGTATCCAAAATTGTAGTTTCATACAGAACAATTTTAATGTCCCAAAAATGGAAACTATAATGGAAACCATTGACCATGGTTAGCAGCAATGCTTCAATATTTGTACATCCATTGTAACAATTGTACCATCCCCATGTAAATGTTATTAATATGGAAAAGGGGGAGGGTGTTGTATGTATGGGAAATCCCTATACTATCTACCTTACTTATCTGTAACCTAAAGCTTCTTTGAAGATAAAATGTGAAAAACAAGACACTGGGGGACTATATGGAAGAAATTGTCACAGTATATACAAGACAGCAAATCTTACAGTGATGAAAGATACAATTTCTAAAAATTTTTTATATTATTTCAATTTTTATTTTTTGTATTTTATTTATTTTTGAAACTACTATTTCATTTTGTTATTAATTTTATTTGGATATTTTGTTGGCTTCATTTTTGGAGAGATTTTGAATGGCAGAAGGGTCACAACTGTGGCAAGGGAGGATCACTGGTATGGTGTGTCGGTGACAGAGGGGATATGTGGGGAGATGTTCACCTGGGGTATGCCCCTAAGGCATATGAATATGTTCAAGTGTTCACGGGGTATTGTCTCAGTGGGTGGAGACCCACTCAATAACCAACAGAATATTGAATTCTCATCCTGGGGAGTCCTGCTACATTCTCCAAAAGAATGGCAAGAATCCCACGAGTATCAGGGCAGTGCCTAGTGAAGGAAGACAGATCATTATGCCAGGCCCTTGGTATTGATGATTGTACTTATGAACCTTTTATTGTGAAATTGAAACTTAGCCTAGTGTTATATATTGCCTAAAATTTACCTACTGAAAGCCTCCTGGTTGCTCAAATGTGGCCTCTCTCTAAGCCAAACTCAGCATATAAATGCGCTTCCTTCCCCACGCACACCTAACACGGTACTCCTCAGGATGCACCAAGGGATTATTACGAAGCGCCAACTAGAAAAGCATCCAGAAAAAGACCTTGACCCAAAGAGGAAAATATTAAATTCAAATGAGTTTTTATGGCTAAGAGATTTCAAAGTGAGTCAAGAGGTCATTCCAGAGGTTACATTTATGCACATCCCAACATGATCTCATTGACTGCCACATTAAACAGTGCCTCAAACAGCAGGTTTTCTGAGGGCTATAGAGATATCCAGAAAATATAAGCAGGGCAGATAGCTCAGGAATTCGGCATCCAGTCAGTAAGCCTTACTCTGAAATTTATGTTTCCCAGTGTAAAAGAGTTAGACTCATTTATAGTTTCCCTACACATGGCTCTTCTGCCCCTTTTATTTGAACCTATGATTAGCAGTACACTTGTTAAATATATGTCCTAGAGACTTAAATCTTTGGTCCCTTCATTAGCCATTTGAGTCATGAATCTCAGCGGAGTTGCAACACCTACTCTCCAATTCATTGGACTCACCCAGGACAACTAACATGGAGATGATGATGGACAATTCTCATCCCATGGAACAGAAAGTGTCTGCAGCTGCAACCAAAGTAGTTCCATACATCTGCCCCATGGAATCTAAGCCTAGGAAACAAAGAAGGCAATCAAACTCCTGTAAGCAATGGAAGAAGGAAAGAATTAACAAGCAAAAGCCTAGGACAAAAGAGAGGCCTAGAAAGATAAGATAAACCATGAAGTGTCATGGCATTGGCCTTGAGCAGACCTTCCTGTTAGGAGGGCTGAAGCTTAAGAAAATATTTGTCTTATAATCAGTTGTTTACAAAACTGAGATACAGACATGTCAGGGAATAAATCCCACAGTTAACATTTTAAAATAGTGACATCAACAGTGTGATATAAAAGAGTACAAGACAAACAAAGAAAGGAAGAAATGATGGCCCATTCAGTGAAGAGGATATAAATCTAGAAAACACCAATGAAGATGTCAAGAATGTGGATTTACTGAACAAAGCCTTTTAAAAATTGATCTAAAAATATTCAAGGAGATGAAGGAAAATACAGAGAAAGAACTAAAGGATATCAGGAAAACAATCAACGGGCAATATAAGAGTTTTAGTAATGAGTTAGAAATTTTCATAAGGAACCAAAGAGAACAATTGGAGTTGAAGACCACAGTAACTGAAATGAAAAATTTCCAGGAGGGTTTCAAGATAAGATTGGAGCTGCCAGTAGAAAGAATCATGAACTTGAAGACTAGAAACTTGAAATGAGCAGAGCTGAAGAGCTGAAAGATAAAAGAAACATGAAAAGTGAAAATAGCCTAAGAAACCTCTAGGGACAATAAAGTACAAAAATATACACATTGTGGGAGTCCCAGAAAGAAAAGAAAGAGATAAAGAGGTAGAAGGGAATATCTAAAGAAATAATGAGAGAACTTCCCAAATTTATTAAAAGACATGTATATGCACAACCAAGAAGCCCAGAGAACAACAAGATAAACATGAAGAAAATTACACACTGTCCTATACTGATCACACTATCAAATGCAAAGGACAAGGAAAGAATTCTGGAAGCTACAAAAGAAAAGCAACATGTTATGTACAAGAGAGTTCCAATCAGATTGAGTGCCAATTTCTCACCAGAATCCAAGGAGGTAAGAAGGCAGTGGGTTGAAATATTTAAAATGCTGAAACAACTGACAGGGAGACTTTCTTTCAAAAATGAAGGAGATTTTATAACACTTATTCTTCTCTTTCCCTCCCCTCAGAACCTCTGGTTTCAAACCCTATTGCTGAAAATATTTAGTATGAATTTCTATCTTAGCAAACATAACATAATGAATATAATTTTTTAAGTGAAATATTGGGTCACACAATCATAGTTAATTGAATTTAATTTTGGATAATGTTCAATATGAAGGAAATTGGAGTGAATGCAACTTAATAGAAAATATTTTGAAAATTATATTGATAGGCAATCATTTTATTCTCTTTCTTTTATTAAAACAAGATGCTTAATTTAAGGTAATCATTACCTAGATTGTATTTATGTACATTTCTTTAAAGTTTACTCTTCTTTGGACTTTTAAATAGCAGTGCTTAGGTATCTAATGATAAGAAAGAAGTAAACAAGCAAATAAAAAGGACATCTTTTATCAACTTTTCTTTGAGTTATAAGTGTGAGGATGGTCAGTTCGAGTGATGGCCTCGTCCCCAGCCAGTTGCAGCCAGCTGGCGGCTGGCAGCAGGGCGGCGGCCTCTGTCTCCACTTTATCCTTGGGCCAGTGTCCAAAAGTAGCTGATAGAACTACCTTGCAGCAAATGTTCTCTAAACAATCCTGGGGCGGAGGATGTTTGAAGAATAATAACATTGTTATATAAGCTGATGTAGGGTTTGGCAGTTTGATGTAATTATGAATTCCCAAAAATATATATTGGATTATGCTTGTAAACTGGTCTGTTAATCTGGGCATGATTAAGTTGTGATTAGGGCGTTGACTGGGCCACATCAGTAGGGTATTGAGCCCCACCCCTTGATGGGGCGGGAATCAAATATAAAAGGTAAGGCTAAGAATAAGAGTTGAAGTAGTTTTGATGTTGGAGTCTTGAGCTGGAGCGCCAGGAAGTAAGAGAGCTTGGAGAAAGGCCCCGGGATAGAGACAAGCCATTTGCCTGATAGTCTACAGATGGCCTTGTGGAGAGACGCAAAGCCTAGAGAGCCTCATAGTCTACAGCTGACCTTGTGGAGGAAACAGAGATGCTAAGCCCAGAAAGAAACACAGCCCCCGGAAGAGGGGAACCCAAGAAGCCTGAACCCTGGCAAATGTCGGCAGCTGTCTTGCTCTAACACGTGACAATGGACTTTGGTGAGGGAAGAAACTTTATGGCCTGGTAACTGTGGACTTCTACCCCAAATAAATAACCTTTATAAAGACCAACTGGTTTCTGGTATTTTGCATCAGCACCCCTTTGGCTGACTAATACAGCTGATCAACATGTTATTCTCACTATTGTATCAATATGTTATCCTCACTGTTGCATGCCAAAAGATGAGATCATCCGTGCTAATAAAAACCAAAGGGTCAGCCAGAGGGCTGATTGTCTGCTGCACAGCTGCTGCCTGGTATGGACCATTATACTTCTCCTCCTCGTGTGTTTTTTTCGCTTGCCCCCCTTGTGAGCCCATCTTGAACACGGTTAACATAAGTCACATGTGGACATATTCACACTAAAAAAATTATAGTGCAATAAACGTGATGATGCATAAGAACCATCTCTTTGTGAAGAATTAACATTTAGTTTGATTTCTAAATTGCAATTTCTATAACATATAGTGCTACCATTTATAGTTTCACATGTTGAACAGCAATACATTTCCAAATTTTATGTTGTAATGACTGGATCTGATTCTACATTTAGATTCACAGCTGTTTGATTTTTTCACAAATGCTCCTACTACTAAGATGCAGTTTTAAGAAGAGTTGAACATGTCAAAATGTTTGTCTTTTAAGGAAAAAAACCCAAAACTAATTCATTTTTATAAGGACTATTCCTTCTATCACCAACCTATGTTTGGTCTCTTTATACTAAATTTAGTTAATCCTTAAAGATCTAAATCAGGACATTTCTCAGAAGGTCATGTCAGAGTTGAGAGAGCCTTAGGTTTGTATATAGATCTTATAAGAGCTAACTACTCACAGTACCTTCATGAAGAATGGAAAGATTGCTTTATTTCCCTGATTTATACATGGTCATTAGTTCCTTCCATGTGAAAATGTAAGGCAAATAGTGTCAAATGAAAAGTTCATCAGGAGCTTGTCACATGAACTCTATGCATCCAACTTTGATATTATTTTGATTCTGGCTACGTGAATGTAGTATTTAAGAGCACATGATTGGGAACAAGAGAGACCTGGACTTCTCAACCCAGCCATTCTGGCTATACAAATGGTCATTTGTTTAACTTCTCTGCCCTTCTATTTCATCTCATCTGTACAAGGCTAATAATGGTACTTTGCTCAAAGAGTTTTTTTTAATATTAAATTACATATAAATGTAAAATGCCTGGAATAGGTTTTAGCATACAACTATGCTAGAATGGCTATTATTAACATAATTACAATTTTATTCTAATTTATCATGAAACAACTCTTGTACTTATTAGACTAAATGTATATTATTCAGCTGTAAAAAGGTATAAAGTCCTGATATATACAACAACATGGATGACATATATGCAACTTGGAAGACATCATGTTGAGTAAAATAACAAAAAGGACAAAGATTGTATGGTCTCACCGATTTGAAACAATTAAAATAAGAAAATGCATAGAGTCAGAATCTGGAATATAGTTTACCAGGGAATGGGGTGGGGTTAGGGAATGGGAATTTAAGGCTTATAGTGTATGGGGTTCCTATTTGGAATGATGGGAATATTTTGGTAATGGATGGTGGTGATGGTCACACAACATTGTAAATGTAGTTAGCAACACAAATATCTATCTGAATGTGATTAAAAGGGGAAATGTTAGATTGTATATATAATAACAGGATAAAACTTTTTTATAAATCGATGGAACTACAGTACCCAAACAGTGAACACTAAATTAAACCATGACTATAGTTAATAATAAAATTATAAAAATGTGCTCCCATTAATCATAACAAATGTTCCATACCAATGCAAAGTGTTAATTACAGAGTGGTAGATGGGAGTTCTGTATTTTATGCATGATTGCTCTGTAAACACACAACTCCTCTAATAAAGACAAGAAAAAAAAGCTAAAAACTTATAAAGGTATATAAAAAGTGAGCTTTTGATACTACACCCATGATTCTATTCTCAAAGTTAATCACCATCAGTAAGGTCAAATATATCAATACAGAAAATTTCCCTAAGTAATTCTATATTTCACTTTTATACAAATGGGAGTTTACTGCCACATATTCTGTGTCCTGCTTTTTAATTTAGTTAATTTATTTTAAAGATCTCATGCTATAAAAATGAGTGTAGAACATGTTAGGGAATAGATTGGCTGTCAATAATTTAATTAGCCCTCATTTGGAGGATATTTGTCTTATTTTCTTTTTATGTGTGCTATTACAATAAATAATAAAAAGAACCTCAATTTATGAACATCTTTAGATGAATGCAATTGACAGTAAATGTGTCAAATAAATCTCTACTAGATGAATTTCTTCATAAAAGTATGTGTGCATTTTTAATTTAATAAATAATGCAAGGATGCCAACAGTTCCTATTTCCCTATCTTCTAATATTATCAGATTTTCCATTTCTGATATATAAAATATGTATATCTTTGACATTTTAATTATGTGATTGAGGAGGTTTAGTATATATATAAAATTTCTGACTGACTTTAAACAGATTGTTGAAATATCTAAACAAATTATCTGATTTGTTTCTCAGTACAAATAAGACCAACAGTGGAAATAAAAATAGTAGAAAATGTTTTAAAAATATCTGGAATTACTAATTCAAAATGAGATGAAGTTATTTTTCAGAAGTTTTATATTTCATAATTATATCATCTATTTTGGTTCTTCACCTTTGTCTGAAATATCCATGTTAAGAAATCAAGTCTGAAATACAGGTAAAGAGAAGTCTAGTTACTGACTTAGACTTTGACTTCTCATTAGCTTAGAAATTTGGCTAACGTAGCTCAGTTCAAATCTGTTACCATCAATAATATTTATTGTAGAAATAATATAAATTATATAAGCCAACCGAAAATAATTTTTAAAATATTTTCTGACTACCCTGGTTTATACACTAATGATTTTTTTCTCCTTTGATGAAAATTCCACATTTATCTTGTAGTCTAAGTTCAGGCTTGGTATCTTGGTATATAGTGGTTTATCAAACTGTATATATGGAATAAATGAAAAGCATATGCTTAACTTAATTGAAATGTGCATTTTAAATGATTAATATATGAATTAATAAATCACAAAACTAGCATAAGTTAATGAAAATCCGTTAGAATCACTCAAATATATTAAAACACCTCAATAATGGCTAAGAGCAACACAATAGCAACCATCCTACTATAATATTGTCTAGCTTAAATCAAATTAAAATGAAATTTAAAAGTGAAATTCATATTATTTCCATTTGGAAAAATGATCAGAAGCAAAAATGTGTTCCTTTAGAAGAGACATTCTTTAATATTCAATAGCAGAATAAATTGTGTTGTTATCATTCCAAAAATGTAAATTCTCTGATCAATTTACCTTTTCTGCTTCTGTGAAACATCTAAATAATTAGAGAGCATATTTCTTTCTCAGACTGACTGATTGCTCAGTCTGATAAAATCTGAAAATTACATACCTTTCTGGTACCTAAGAATTTATCTTTTTGAAGGTTTTGACATCTACACTATCTTTTGGTTTGAGAGCTGAAAATCAAATGAAATGTGTTTTTTTTTTAAATAATCCAGGCTGGGACTAAAAGGAATGATTTTAATCCCCAATGGTATATTTTAGCACTTTTGTCTCTGTAAGATACACCAATCACAGAGAAAGAACTGGAAAGATCTCCAGATCATCACTTTGTTGAATATTAATAGGCTATGTCCATGTCATAGCCTCCCTTGATGATTTGCTTAAGCAGACTCCTGGTGGTAAATGATCTTAAATCTACAGTTTCTGTTATGCCAGTAGCTCTTAGGAAGAAACATGTCCATTATGTAACTATAGTGATATAAAGCATATGGATTTGGTAGCACACTGATTCACAGAATGTCTGGTGATCCAACTAAACAAGATGAATAAGTCTACATATTGCATTCTTGGATCCACTTATAGCTCCTTGGTGTCAAGCTTCACATCACCGCAGTGGGCATACTAGAAGTTAAACTTTCTTATAAAAAATTCAATCAAATGTCAAGGAAAAAACATGCCAAGAGAAAAGAATTTTCCCTCAATATGGACTTAATTTTTGTTTCTTACTGCTTAATTGGTGAGTAAATCATTTTAAACATAATCTTTATAGAAATTGGAGAATTGAAGCAAAATACACAATTTTGAAGAATGTTTTACATACATTCAAACAGGGTTTTAGCCCTACAAGGTGACCAAACATTAAAGTATATTGAAAAATGATAATTTACAAAATATACTCCCATTCCAGTAATAAAAAGTTTGAAAACAAATTAAAGCACATATAATAAGAAAAATAATCTTAGTAGCCCAATATGAAGGGCTTAGATTTTTCTTTTTATCTTTTAAGCATATAGGACTTATCCATCTAAGGATAATTGTAAAATACAAGTAAATAGATAAAATAAATCATACACATAATTACATGAAAATTAGACAACTTTTATGTGAAGATAAATCATTTAATCTTAAACTCAGAAGAAATAGTTGAAATTCTCTAGTCTAACCATCAGATCAATAAAGTCCCTATAAATCTCTGCAGAATAAATACAGTGATAGAGAACCTACTATAAAAGAACATACCCCACTTCATTTTTGCACAGCACCCAATTAAAAAAAAAAAAAAGTTCTATTGTGCTAAAACCAAGCTTTGGAAGCTTCTACATTCTAACCTTAATTCTAATCTCTTGAAGTAGAAAAAAACCTGTTTCTAGTTCAAAATTGCACCCCTTCACACTTATAGAGAAATTTTATCTAACAAATTACATCTATTTTAAGGCAAACACACCAAATTCTTAGAAATCAGACAATAAGCCAGCAAGACTAGAATAAACAAATATCCAGGACTGGTCTTTTATTCATGATAAATCTGAGAGTTTAGCCAGTCTTACCTATGACTAAATATAGAACTCTAGGAGAAAAAGAAATGCAAACAAACACTGCTAAAGAACATTGAGAGGGAAGCGGGTGTGGCTCAGTGGATAGAGCCCCCGTTTACCATATGGGAGGCCCGGGTTCGTGTCCCGAGGCCTCCTTGTGAGGGCACGCCGGCCTGAGCGGTGCGGTG
>JAQZBX010002238.1:49182-64052 GCA_029593785.1 Cabassous unicinctus
AAATAAATCTTTAAAAAAAAAAAAAAAAGAACATTGAGAAACAAAGTATTATAACTCTAATATATTAGACTTCAATATGAAACATTTAAATAGAACTTCTCTTGTTAAATCAAAGTTGAAGGGACTAAGGGTCACTTACTGAGCTTCTCACTCCCCTTGCCTCCTGTGGCTACCCAGGTTCATCCACAGAGAGCTCCTGAGGCCCTAAGGGACACGGTTTTAAGTAGTTATACAATAATGGAGCTTGTTGCAGGCATTTTTCTTTATTTATTTAATTTATTTATTTATTTATTCCTCTTCCCCCCATTGTTTTTGTGCTTGCTCTCTTGGTCTCTGTATCCATTTGCTGTGTGCTCTCTGTGTCTGCATTTCTTCTCTTCTTATATTCTCATTAGGAGGCACCGGGAACCAATCCTGGGACCTCTGATATGGGAGAGAGGCACTCAATCGCTTGAGCCACCTCAGCTCCCTAGTTTGTTGTGTCTTTCATTCTCTCTCCTCTTTGTTTCTTTTTTTTTTTTTTTGAATTGAGAAAAATCAACTTATCTTTATTTTCTCTGACCTCTAACTGAAATCTAGCACTTCCTTCACTTATGAATGTATGCAATAAATTACAGTAGTATTCTTTTTATTGTATCAGATCTCTGCGCAGGCCAGCTCCCCATGGAGGCCAGCTTATTTTCACCAGGAGGCCCCAGGAAATGTACCCAGGACCTCCCATATGGTGAATGGGAGCCCAAAGGCTTGAGCCACATCCACTTTCCAGGAATTTTTTTATACATTGTTTTGGCGGGTGTAGTGATCATTGTGCTGGCAAAAGAAGAATGCTTGTTTCCTTTTGGAATCGATTTGAATTCTTAAAAAGAGAGAGAAGCTATTTTTTTTTTAATTTATTATTTTCAAATTTTTCTGCAGTGAAGAATTGTTACCATAAAGGAACATGGTAGAAAGACCTCTGTCCTCTGGTTACAGTTACTCTAATTCTAGATCAATTTAATTTACTGCCAAGCTCATTTCCTTCAAAGGCAAGTCCCATCCCTTGCTCCCCAATGCCTTCTGGATGAGGCCCTTATTTTTAACCTGATGACCAGAACTCTTTGAGGTGAGAGAAGCTATTGACCCATCTACCTCAGTGTAGAGGCAGATACCCACAAGTTCTAATTCCATATAATCATTAACAAGAAAAAACAGTACAAAACCAAAATATTCCAATCCTTTCAGTAATTGTAATCAGTGAAGAGATGAATCTGCTCAACATTAAAAAATATTCTTGTTTCTCTTATGACTGGTCTTCTGGAAACAGAAGGTGATTTCCCATTATTAATGTGGTAGGACTGGTTCCCCATGTTGATAGTGCAGTGGTATGAACAGTATTAGTCCTCAAATAGGCTGCATGTTTTCCATGTTTTCCATCAACTCCTTTGAGATAAATACAGCTGAATTTAAAGCAATTGTGGTATCTGAACTGATTTGCTTCAATTAGGTGGTTTCAGTCTATGATTTTTGCAGAAGTATGAGATAAAAATAAAAATAAATATACTGATAAACTTTGAAAGAGAATCACCGCCACGTAATAATAATATTCCCTTCTTGAAAACACTCACACGTAATCATTAGGAAGTTTTGAGCCAGACATGTTTATTGAATCATCTCTATTGCATCACATGGAAAGTAGTCATTCATATACAATGTTTACTTTTGTTAATTCATTTATTCAGCATATATTTATTTGACATTTACAACATTCTTTCCTTCAGCTACAGCAATGAATATTAATCGTAATATTGGACAAAATTTCCTTTTGCCTACCAATCAAAATCCTTCCATTTGCTTAATAAATTCTATCTCCATTTACCTCAAAAACAAAATACAGTAATATATTCATACAACATGAGCTGATAGAAGGTCCATCTTGTGTGCCACATATGTGGAATGTGTCAATCAAGCAGGACTTCTTAAGATATCGCTTTACTCAGTCACTCCATGTTGTAGCTTAGTTTTCAGTTTTGTGGATTCTACAATATTCAGTAACAAGAGATTACCAGCCCCATATAATAAATTCATATTAACTAAAATAAGCATATATTTAGAACTATGAATTTAAGTCACCATTCTAATAATCTGTAAATTATATATAAGCTAAAATTTAAATTAAGATTTTAATAAAACAGACATGTTTATACTCATTGTCTGAAAACAAGGAATTATATATTAACTCAAGGCCTCTATTATCTCTAAAGAAAATATTTTAGTTTCAGTCATAATATATTTCATAAATCACATAAACTTTTATCAAGTTACTTCATCTTGCAATGCTACTGTAAATGAATTCTTGCACAAAATATTTTCTGATTGGAAATTTTCCACAGGAAATTTTCCACAGGAAAATTTGGCCTGCAGATATGATTTATTGATATATTAAAATCACTTTTAAAAAGGCAACTGTAGACTATCAGAATACTGTCCTTAAAAATCAGGATTTCCATCTTCAATTTACAATAATGGAAGTTTGTGCCATAATTAGACATGTGTTTTTCCATCAGGTGGAGTTCAGTGGCAGTGATTCCCTTTATAAAGAACAAATTTTCCCTCATGAATCCTGTTTTACAAAAGTACATTATCAGCCTAGTCACCATCCATGTTTGGCATTCTTTTATACAGAACATTTGAGGATTTTTGAGGAGTAACTTTACTAAGTCTTCTAAATAACCGTAATTGGCTTTCATTTATTTTTTAAGTATTATAGAAAATCATATCACTTGTAAAGTATCATAATTGGGTCTCTTCCTTTGACATAAAGCACCACTTATTTGCATTGTGAATCCTACTACATTGGCCAGAACTCTCTGATTCAAGTACTATTATAAGAGAGAAAAAGTACTTCCTAAAGTAGTAAAAGTTGTTGGAATAACGCATCTTTATCCATGTGACCAGTATTGAAATCAAGAAGTAGAATATTTCCACTCAAGTCCATTCCAGTCATTAGTAAACATTCTCCCCCTGAAGGGTTACAATATCCTGACTTTTAACACTATAAATTACTATTATTTCATCTATTTAAATGGAATTATAAATTTTTTATCTGCTGTATTTACTCATCATTTATTTGTGACTCATTTATATCGTTTTGAGCAGCTATATATTGTTCATTGCCTTTGTTGTATAGTATTCTATTATATGACTAAACAACATTTTATTTATTCATTATACTACATTGTGAGCATTTGGATATCCTAAGTTTGCAGGTATTACAAATAGTGTTGTTACAAAATCCTAATACCTGTATTTTGGTGAGTTTATGAACAAAATTTTTTGGTTTTATACATAAAATGATAAATTGCTAGGTTATAGGGCTTGCAACCTGCTGGTTTTTCAAGTTGGTTGCCCCAATGAATATTCCCTCCAGAAGTGTATGAGAGTTCCAATTTTACCTCTTCACCAACACTGCCACTACTTGCAAGGGCTGCAGGAGAGAGAGCAGTGTCTTTAGGCAAAGATTTTGGTTCTATCAGAGTTAGAGGAAAGGTTCAGAGAAATAGTTATGGAATAAAAGGCTTACTGATTAAGGATGGTTCAGGATAACAGAGTAGCATGTCATGATTGGTGGACATGAGTAAAGGACAAGACATTGTAGAGCATTTTGCTTATGGAGTTGGTATAGGGGATATCTTCACTCTGAACACAGAGTGATAACTCTTTTCCAAGTTATCACTGTATACCTTGTTTAGGTATAATGGGTCCATTACATCAGTCTCTTTAGCTATTTCTTGCATAGGGCTAGAAGCCAGGGGAATTGTCTTTCTTCACACTGTTAACATAATTTGTAGGTGTTTGTAAACTAGGTTATTAATAGTAACAATAATGCTGACTTCATAGACCTATAATAAAGAAGAAAAAAACAACTGTGACAATATCCGGAAGATAATTAGTGATAAATAAAATACTAACTTTCTATGTTATCAGTCTGAATTTATTCCTTGTTGGCAGCTGTCACCTTTAGAGATTTGGCAGTTAACAGAAATTGTGAGACAAATCTGGTTTACTTACTCTCAAGAAGTTTATTAAGACCTTGATAACTGACGGCATCATGAGAGCATACGAAAACGTTTTTAACCTACACAGTAAACTTTCATTCCCATTCTCTGTAATTTTGTTTAAATATTAGTTTTCTATACAGTCAATGTTAACTATTAGAGCACTAGAGATTTTTCTGATTGATGATTTTAGAGGCCAACCATTAGACTGGTGATCAAATAATATTGCATCAAAAATTCAGATAAACAGTCCACTAGTTTTCTAGTGGGTCTCTTATCTGCTTGGGAGATAATTGTATTGGGGACATCAGGGTAAGTAGAAGCAACAGAAGAAAACAATAGCTGTCTTGCAAGTCTGTATAAAGCCAAGATGGCTTCACAGGTGAATTCTACCAAACTTCCAGAAAGAACTATACAAATCCTGTGTAAGCTCCTCCAAAAAATAGAAGAAGAGGGAACATTGACAAACTCATTCTGTGATGCAAACATAACCCTAATACCAAAGCTAAAGATGAAACAAGAGAGGAAAACTATAGACCAATCTCTGGAATGAACCTAGATACTAAAATCCTCAACAAAATACTTGTTAATTATATTCAACAACATATCAAATGAATTATGCACCATGACCAAGTGGGTTTCATCCCTGGTATGCAAGAATGGTTCAATATAAGAAAATCAATCACTGTAATACACCACAAAAAAAAACAGATAGAAAGAAAAAAATCACATGATTATCTCTATAGATGCAGATAAAGCATTTGACAAAATACAGCACCATTTCCTGATAAAAACACTTCAAAAGATAGGAATAGAAGGAAACTTCCTCAACATGATAAAAGGTATATATAAAAAAACCACTGATCACATCATATTCAATGGTAAAATTCTAAAAGCTTTCCCTCTAAGATCTGGAACAAGACAGGGATGCTCACTGTCAATGCTCTTATTTAACATTGTGTTAGAAGTAACTGCCTGAGCACTGAGGCAAGAAAAAGATATAAAAGGCATCCAAATTGGAAAGGAAGAAGTAAAAATTTCACGACTTGCAGATAACATGATCCTATACATAGAAAGTCCTGCGAAATCTACAACAAAGCTTCTTGAGCTTATAAATGAGTTCAGTAAAGTCCAGGTTATAAGATCAAAGAGCAAAAATCAGTAGCATTTCTGTACACCAATAATGAGCAATCTGAGGAGGAAATTTTTAAAAATTCCATTTACAATAGCAACTAAAAGAATCCAATACCTAGGAATCAATTTAACTAAAGATAGAAACAACTTGTATGCAGAAAACTGCACAACACTGTTAAAGGAAACCAAAGAAGACCTAAACAAATGGAATTATATTCCCTGTTCATGGATAGGAAGACTAAACATCATTAAGATGTATATCTTAACCAAACTGATTTACGGATTTAACGCAATCCCAAAAAAAAGTATGACAGCATTTTTTACTGAATTAGAAAAGCTAATTATGAAATTTATTTGGAAAGGCAAGGGCCCCCAAATAGACAAAGACATATTGAAAAAGAAAAAGAAAATTGGAGGAATCACACTACCTAACTTTAGAACATACTACAAAGCTACAGTAGTCAAAACTGCATGGTATTGGCACAAAGATAGACATACTGACCAATGGAACAGAATTGAGAGTTCTGATATAGATCCTCACATATACAGTCAACTGATACCTAACAAGGCCACCAATTCCATGTAACTGGGAAAAAATTGCCTCGTCAACAAATGGTGCTAGAGAACTGTATATCCATATTCAAAAGAATGAGAGTGGAACACCATCTCACACCTTATACAAAAATTAACTCAAGATGGATCAAAGATCTAAATATAAGAGCCAAGACCATAAAAATCTTGGAAAATAATGCAGGGAAGCATCTACAGGATCTCATATTGGAAATGATTCCATGAACTTTACACCCAAAGGAAAAACAACAAAAGTGAAAATAGATAAATGGGACTGCCTCAAAATTAAAAACTTTGCACCTCAAAGGAGTTTGTCAAGAAAGTGAAAAGGCAGCCTACTCAATGGGAGAAATATTTGGTAGCCATATATCTGATAGGGGCCTAAAATTCAGCAAATATACGGAAATCTTACAACTCAAATATAAAAAAGTCAAATAACTCATTTAAAAAATGGGCAAGTGATTTGAATAGACACTTCTCCAAAGAAGAAATTCAAATGGCTAAAAATCACATGAAAAGATGCTCAACATCACTAGCTATTAGGGAAATGCATATCAAAACTACAATGAGATATCATCTTATACGCATTAGACTGGAGGCTATTAAAAACAAACAGGACTGCAAGTGTTGGAGAGGATGTGGAGGAATGGGAACTCTTATCCACTGCTGTTGGGAATGTAGAATGGTGGAGCCATTGTGGAGGACAATTTAGCAGTTCCTCAGGAAGCTAGCTACAGAACTGCCATATGATCCAGTAATCCCACTGCTGGGTATATACCCAAAAGAATTGAAAGCAGGACACGAACAGATATATGCACACCAATGTTTATAGAGGCATTATTCACCATTGCCAAAAGTTGGAAACAACCCAAATGTCCATCAACAGATATAGATAAGCAAATCGTGGGATATACATACAATGGAATATTACTCAACTGTAAGAAGGAATGCAGTTTTAACACTTGGGATAACATAGATGAATTTTGAAGGCCTCATGTTGAATGAAGCAAGCCAGATACTGAAGGACAACTATTACATGACCTCATTGATATGAATTAAGCAAATTGAGCACACTCACAGAGCTAGAGTCTAGAAGATAGGTTTACATGAGACAGAAGGAAAGAGGAGGGTTGTGAGCCAATTCTCATATAGGTAAAATCTATGATAAGATAGAAGGGTATAATTGTGTAGTGGATGGTCACAACAGTGGTGCAGTGATGCTCTTGGGTTGGGTGGTGCAGGCCTGTGAGGGGAGTAGGGCGAAGAGGGTGGGTTGGACTGTCCATGGAACTAGGGGTAGGGTCAAGGGAGGGAGCAGATTAACTCTGGGGATTTGTGGGTATGTGGTTGAAACTACAACATTGGGAATGTTATTTTGGCAAATATGGCAGGGAAGGGTTACTGGTTTAGGGTATGAGATGTGGAGGGCATTCAGGACAGGGAGTGTGTGTGTTCATCTTGTCACTATATGTTGTATCAGTGGGTGGAGACCCACACAATGAGCGGGAAGGTGTTGAACTCCCATCCTGGAGTCTTGCTATGTTCTCAGAGGGGTGGGATTCTCTTGAGAGCATAGGCAGTGCCTAATAGGGGAGGACAAGCCAGTATGTCAAGCCCTCAAAGTTGTTGCAAGTAACCACGAACCTTGTTCTTCAAGGAGTGAAGTTTGGTTGTTCCCATAGGTCTCGAGTGGAGGGGAGGGAGGAATAGAATAGTTGCTCTGAAGAAAACATGAAATAAATACAGGCTAAGTACTAAAAACTTCCTGGCTCATTACAAATGCTATATAGTATTAACCATTATTTAGGGATAGTGCTTTATGTCAAAAAGCTAAAAAAGAGGTGAAATGTGACATTGGGATTTATGTACTGTCTCAACCCATCATAATCCTCTGATGCTTGAGACCAAACCTAGAAATAAAAAATCATCATTCTCTGTCAGTCAATATAAATAATGGTTGTACTGAAAGTCAGAACAGGTGAGAGAAGACTTTTATCTTCGAGTAATGAGAAATTGTCATTACAGGACAAGAAATAAATGGAAAGGTTAATATTATTTGTATTGGTAAGATATATTTATTTTCAGATGCTGTATGAAAGAGAAAGCCCCAGCTCTGAATGAAATCATGTGACTATTTGTTCCTATAGTCTATTGTCCCAAACTTTAGCAATCCATAAATCCCTGAGGGAGCAGTAGACATTGGGAACAAAACTCAAGCCTACCCTTTACAGAGGCAAGGATGGAGAGAAAGCATGGGTATTCTGTGAACTACTGAGTCATAAAACCTTACAATACACAATGAAGATCTGAGTATACTGTACTTTTATTATTTTCTCTTGTGATATTTGAGAGAATAGCAAGTTTGAGGATGAATGGGCATCCAAGTTGAATCATCTCCAAAAGCCTAGGGTCAATAGCATAAAAAATAGGTACAAAATATTAGAACATATACTTTTCTTTTTCCCATAAGATAAATTCCTTTGCTGTTCTTCTATCATGAAGGGGAAACAATTCTAAACACAATGAGGAAGAATTTAGAATATGATGTTGACAAACTCCCAACTGACAAGAAGGAACAGTAGATAACTCTTCCAAATGTAGAAGGAAAACAGGAAAAGGAGAAGAGAGAAGGAAAAGAAAGTTGTCAGATGCAAATTATTTTGTCCTTGTTCTTAAGTTTGAATCAAAAGAAGGTAAATATGCAGCCTTATACAGGATACAGAAGAATCAAAAGAAAGGATGCTTCTATATTGCTGCCCATTTTGGCAGGACACTATCCTTAAACCAAAATCATTAGTGTAGCTACTGCATATTAAAAAAATATAGCAGCACAGTTTTAAACAAGGCCAGAGTTTCAATTGCTTAGCTTTAATGTCATTGGAAAGGATCTAAGCATTCCTGCATGTTTCCAGTGGAACCCAGAGTTCCTGCCATGTGGACCTGCAGAGGCTAGCAGATTGAACAGGAGTCAAATAAAGAAACAACAAAGACTCCAAAAGAACCAAAATGGAAGCAAGCCCCAATTCCCAGATCATAGAACATTTTTACAGCAAATGCCTGTGAGATGCCCTGTGACCTGGTGTGTATGGACTTCTGCATGGAGGTCAGTGAGAGCCTTAAGGCTAACAAAGGCTGAGCATATGAACGAACTGCTCTGTTCCAACCACTAAAATGACACTTAAGCTATTCCCCAACTGAGAAAATATCTCCCAGAATCAATTATTAAGAGAGAAACAGCCCTGAGAAGAAGTTAAAACTTAAGAAATCTCCATCAAAAAGTATCACTCTTATCTGAGGGAGAGATGAAGAGAATGTGTTATCTTTCAGATCTAGGAGTGCCAGAGCCTCCTAATTGCCTATCCACTTTGCATGCCTCCTCTCACATTTGTTTTTTTGTTGTTGTTGTTGTTGTTGTTGTTTTAAATAGTGGTATTTACCCTGGGAAACTCAATTAAAATATTGCAGGTCCCTGTTTCCCTTTCAGCCAAAAGCAATCATAGTTAGAGATGTATGTAAAAGTTGATACTTCAGAGTTTCTTAAATGGACACAAACAGCTAGGATCTTCACTGCTCTCCTTCCTGCTGCATGGAGCATAGCATTATAGATGGAACTGCAGATGACATTTTCTGACTAGAGGGAAGTTGGAGTCTCATGCTAAACATATATGCACTTTAAATATCTTCTTCCAGACTAAAACTTGACTTTTCATTGTTTTAAATGGTGTTTTTCAAGCAAAACACTAAAGTTTAATGTAATCAAATGATCACCCTTTTCTTTCTTTTCTTTCTGTTTTTGCATCTTAAGAAACACTTCTGTACCAACCAGTCATGAACACATTCATTGACATGTTTGACTAAAATTTTTAAAATCTTCTTACCTAGAATTATTTAATACCTAAGGATTTTCAATATGATGTGAAGGAAAGATTCATTTTTTAATATAGAAAATCACTTTTTAGCACCATTTGGTAAGTTATGCTTCCTTCTCCATTAGTGTGTAATCCGAACTCTCTCATATATAAAGCACTGGGACATACATGAGTCCATCTTTGGGCTCTTTCTTCTGCAGCACTGGTTATTTGTATACACCATAGCAAAATTTCACTGTCTCAATTTCCATTGCTTTATGATATGTCTTAACATGGGTCAAGGCACTAAACTCTTCCTTGTTCTTTAAATTTATCCTGTCTGTCACTGGGTCATTGATATTTGATATGTATTTTTGAGTCAGCTTGCCAAGTTCCACAAAATAAAATAGATGAAATTTTGATTAAAATTATACTGACTTTATACATTAATTTGAAGAGAGTTGACATATTTGTAATAGTGAATCTTTTTTATGCATGAACACAGTATATATCCTTTTATCTGTTTGTGTTTTCTTTTATGACTATACATCTTCTCAAATCAAGTTCTATATACATCACATTGTAAATTTTATCATTTTTAAATCATATTTTTCTTCTTTTTATCCATGAATAAGGATGTAATTAATTGCATGACTTTATAACCAAGAAATATACTTAGAATCTTATCTGCTCAATCAATTAGTCAGTATATTATCATTGGTTTTCATGCTTAATAATCATAACATCTGGAAATATTAAAGACTTTTTCTTTCTATCCAGTTCTTACATTACTTTTTCCTTGTCTTATAAAATTGGTTAAGTCTTCACATATAATATTGAGTAGGAGTGATAAGAGACAGTTTTCTTATGCCTTACTTTTAAAGAAAAGGCTTCTACCATTTTGCCATTAAATACTATGTTACTTTGGGTGTTATTTATTATCTCGAGAAGAGTTCTGCTATCCTTAGCTTACTGGCATCTTTTGTGATAAATGAGTATTGACTTTCAGTAAAGACTTTTCCACAAGTATGTACTTAATCAAACTTTTTTCTATTGTTATTTTAAATAAGGAAAATTACTTAAGAAGTATATTTAGTAAGTCTAATCCATCTTTACGTGCCTGGGATGAACCTTACTTGTTCATAATATTGCTGAGTTTATTCTGGTAGTAATTGCAGGATTCTTGCCTTTCTTCATACTAACATTGCCCCATGATGACCATCTCAGCTTTTCTGCCAAAAATGGGTAAAAAATTAGAAAGAAAGAAAAATTATGAAACACATACTATGCAAGATTTCCAAGGCATTTCACATCTTATAAAGCATTATAACATCTTATAAAGATGTTGTAAGATTTAAATGAGAACTTATAAGATTATACCATCCTATAAGATAAAATCTTATTATACCCATTTCTTCAGCTAAGAGGCTGAGGTTTAAGAAGGTAAAATAACCATCTCAAGAAGTAAAATTGTTTGAAGGCACAGACAACTATTGGAAGAATTAAATTATGATGTCTGTTAGAATATTAATGTTTTAGATCCCATTTAAATGGAACTTCAACTCTAGTTTTGCTTTTGGTACTCTCTCTCGTCTCTACTTTCTTTTCTCTCAGTACTCTGGAAATCATATGTCTTTGTGACTTTCATATTCCTCTCATTATACTTTGGCTGTGATACAATTAAATGTGTACTCATGCTTATGTATTTGACGTGATTATAAGCTCTAGAAACATTATCTTGCTTGTTGCTTTGTAAATGCATAATGATTAACAAACAAATATTTCTGTAGTGAATTATATTTTTCTTCCTAAAGGTAGAGTTTATATTTTGTAGAGAAGTTGTTGGTTTTTATTTTACTGTATGAGAGAGAAAATCCCCTTGAGTAGTGAAGGAGAAAATTAGTTTAGAAAAGAAACAAAGTAATTAAATAAGATATAAAACAAGTAACAAAGACAGTCAAAATCTAAAAAGCATAATGAAATTAAAATGGTGTTAAGGGAAATATCAAAGTTATTAGAATCAAAAGGGTAAGCTAAAAGTGCAATTTATTAAACTTGATATAATCAATTATTTTTTTAAAAAAAGCAATATCTTACAGAAACTAAGATGATTCAAGACCCCAAGGAAAAAGTAATCAGGAAACTTAAGGGGGAAATACTGTTTTTGATCAGTCTAGGGAAATAATTCCAAAGACTCCAGAGGAAAGTGATAGAGGTAACAGAGTTAAAAGCACCAAAATTCCTTTAAAATTCTTGACTAGTTGCATTTTGTTTTATAAAATAAAAATTATTTCTGTATCCCCTGTAAACAGTTGTAATTTTCAAATCACAGTATAAGAAATAAGATAATTTCCTTTAACGGTCTTCTTATTTAAAATATTTTATCTTAAACTATGCATGTTATAATTCATATCACATTTATTGTATTTTATTTTACATGAAGATAAACATTTATTCTGAGTATAAATTTCAGGTACACCTGGATTATAATGGCCACATGTCAGTTTCTAATTTCTCTACTTTAAAGAAACAGTCACATATTTGATCAATCATCTAAAAGTGTTTTATTTGTGTATTCTCTTTTAACCTTGGAGAGAAAACATATAATACATAATACATATATCCAGATCTCAACATAAATATAAACTTCAATGAACCTATATTCTAACCATTGAACCAAAAATTATATATATGAAACATATTTGAGGATAATAAAATGCTAAGCAAGAATATTAAATATAATTGGAAAAGAGTTTTAGAGAAAATAGAGTTATGTTTGGCTGTAAAATTTGTAGGATGCTTCATGACTTAGATCTTAAAGGATTTATCAGATTAGGAAAGGGTGAAGTTAGATGGAGCATTGCTCTGAGCAGGACTAAAGTTAGTATGTTATTGAGTGGCAGAAATACCAATTTACTTGGAGTCCAAGATAGTTATTTGATAGAAGTGGGAAAGTGACAATATGGGTCAGGAAATAAAAGATGTTTAAAGTTGGTAACATAGTTTGATATCATTTCTGCCAGAGGATACATGACTGGAAACCAGGGAAATATCTTGTTTGCTGGGGCACTCCTACAGTGCAGCACTTTACTGCAAACATAAAACATCTCAAAAATTGGGTGCCGGATGAGAAATAATGTGTGAATAGCAGGCAGGGAGCAAGAATAGATTCTTAGTCATGATGCAACATGAAAAAATATATTTAATCAAATGAGCTTGACCCATCTGGATTGTAGAAAAAGAGAGATTGGAATTAGTAACCAATTACAATTTTGGAGAAAAAAGTAAATATTGATATAATGATGCTAAGATGGTGGAAGCAAGATGGTGGCAGCAGGAATTCAAGAAAATTGAATTTTAATAATTTATTATTATAAGTACACAATAGGCTTGATAAAAAAATATAGTAAGGGGAGCTTCATGCATTTTAATATCAGTCTTTTGTGATTTTTATTTCTTTTACTTGCTCTTTTTCATTTTTCATATTGAATTCTTGCTGGAGACAGAATTAAGAGCCATATCAGGATAGGAGGAAAGGATGAATCTTTCGTATTGTGAAAAATTTCAGGTGTCTACTTTTTACTACCCTGTATGGTTATTGTAGGCCATACATTAGAAACTATAATACCTAGTGAACTAGAAATGCAGCATAAAGGGTGAATCAAAGATGTACAATAATGGAGTTTGTGGGAATGTGGTGAACAAAGAGCATATTCTGCATCTAAAGTTTTCAAATAAAACATAATAATTAACACACACATGCACACACACATATACATCACAGGCAAACATACTCAAGAGCTCAAACATGCCTTCTAGACAGATATGGTAACGATTCCACCAACATTTAGATGGGTGGTATGGAAAAGGACCCTAGCCAAAGAATCTCATATTAGAGAAACGTTGTATAGATATATTGATGATTTCTATTTTAAAATATTTTTAAATAACAAAAAACCTACTGGTTAACTTGACACACTATCTCTAATTTGTTTTCCAGATAGCTTTAATGACCTATGGGTTGGTTTCTTAGATAAGTCTGAGAAAGAGATTAAATACCTGAGTAAGGTGAACAGAAGAGGCATACCAGAATGTGCACATGTTGGAGTAGGAGGACAGAAATAAATGTAGGAAGCGAATCAGTGGGATGGGAGAGAAAGCAGGGGCCCACTCCCAATGCTGTTTCATTAATTTGGAAACCAACCCCAGGCTTGTATTTGCTGGTTATTTATCAATCTCTTTCTGCAGATTTTATACTCCTTATAAAGTTCAATTCTATTTCTCAAGAATGTGTCTATTTGTAAATATTTGCTTTAATATTTTACTTACAGAAAACAAAATATCTCTTTCAACTTGAAATGTCACAAAAAGGAGACTGAATATTATAATATAGGTTTGTTTGTTTGTTTGTTTTTATTTAGAATGGAAGAAAATAATAAAGGAAAAAACATTTTAAACAAACAAAGCTTTAATTTTTAGCTTGTTGTTTATTGGTTTATTTCCTTTCCTTTTTATCAGGAAATGATTCACAAATAAGTTTCCTGAAGGAAGCAAGAGAGTGACACTGAACAAGGAGGATGAATAAACCATATATGATTTATTTTAAAAAATTGATAGTAGATTGTAAACAATTTTCAGAACAAATGAAAAAATATAATTATCCAAGTGGATGAAAATTTGAAAGAGATGCATGCAAATATGTAGTCACCTAATGAAGATGATGCACAAAGAGAACTGTAGACAAAGAGGTAAATGGAGAAAGAAGACTAGTAAATATTAGTGAAGCAATGCCCAGGAGACTAAAAGTTTCCAATGGAAATAAATTAAGCTCTTTGACATACCAGGTCCCTGTCTATTTCCAGGAGCTAAAATAAGAAAGTCACTATGACTAGAAGTTTACCTCAGATGGCGGGAACATAAATAGATACATATTAAGTAAATACAAGGATTGAGGCATGCACTGGATTCTTGTGAATTATCAGACCATAAAAGTTATAAAAGACTAAAAGAAAGACAAAAATTACCTTCTCTTAATGAGTATACATATATATATATATAATTTTACCATTTTAAATTTTGTGTTATTACAAATAAAGCTGTTATGAAATTTATGTACAAGTTTCTGCATGAAAAGACATTTTCATTTATTTGGGATAAATGTCAAGGAGTAAAATTTCTGGGTCATACAAGTACATTTTTAATTTTAAAGGGACTGACATACTATGTTATGAGTTAATGTACCATTTTATATTCCCATAAACATATGTGAGTGATTCACTTTTTT
>JAQZBX010002238.1:64152-74285 GCA_029593785.1 Cabassous unicinctus
ACTTAGCAAAAAAAAAAAAACCCTCAAAACCATGAATATGCACATCCAAGAAATTCAGTGAAAAGCAAATGGGATAAATATGAAATAAAATACACCCCATGATATATTGATCTAACTATTGAATGCAAAGGATAAAGAGAGAGTTGTGAAAGCTGCTAAAGAAAAGCAATGTGTTACATACAAGGGAGTCCCAATTGGATTGAGTAAAGATTTCTCATCAAAAACCATGGAAGCAAGAAGGAAATGGGTTAAAATACCTAGCGTGCTGAAAGAAAACACTGCTAACCAAGAATTTTATATCCAGCATGGCCTTCTTTCAAAAATGTGGGAGCGTTTAAGACATTCCCAGATAAACAAAAGCTAGAGGAGTTCATTACCACTAGACCTACCCTACAAGCAATGCTAAA
Source organism: Cabassous unicinctus (assembly GCA_029593785.1). Taxonomy (NCBI): domain Eukaryota; kingdom Metazoa; phylum Chordata; class Mammalia; order Cingulata; family Chlamyphoridae; genus Cabassous; species Cabassous unicinctus. The sequence continues at coordinate 64,560 of JAQZBX010002238.1, forward strand.
GGGAATTCTTCAGAATGAAAGGAAAGGACTCTAGACAGTGGTTCACAGAGGCATAAATAAAGACTGAGAGTGATGTCACCAAAATGGCCACCTAAGACATCACCTAAAAACCCTTCCCAGAAATTCAGTGATTATAAGGACAAATACTACTTGCTTAGAGCTCTGGAGGGTGGTAGAGACTGGTGAAGGACTCCATATATGCTTTTATGGAGAAAGAGAATAATATTTAGCAGGAAAATCCTGTCCCAGACCAGCAGATCTTCCTCTCCTCTCCTTCACTCAGCCCTGCACAAAGCTTCTCCAGAGGCTTTCCTCCGCACAAAATTTCTCCAGAGGCAGGGGTCTGAGTCACTCCCACCAGGATCACAGACTACAAGGAACTCACAGCAAAGTTAGATCCCATAAATATCCAGGCACAAGGACACAATTCTGCAATACCCAGGGCAAACACAGCAAAGTGGCAGTCAGAGTAAAAACCCAAATTAATGTTTACATGCACAAGCAATGAATAACCAGAAGAAGAGATCAAGAAAAAAATTCATTCACAATAGCAACTAAAAGAAGCAAATACATAGGAATAAATGTAACCAAGGATATAAAGAATTGCTTGCAGAAAACTACAAAATATTGTTGAAAGAAATCAAGAAAGACTTAAATAAATGGAAGGTCATTTCATATTCATGGATTGTAAGAGTAAATATCATTAAGATGTCAATCCTACCCAATGCAATTTGTATATTCAATGCAATCTCAACCAAAATTCTAACAGTTTTCTTTTCAGAAATGGAAAAGACAATAATCAAATTTATATGGAAAGGTGTGGGCTCCAATAGCTAAGCCATCTTATAAAAGAAGAATGAAGTTGGAGGACTTACATTTCTCCAATTTAAAACTTATTACGTAGCCACACTAATCAAAAGAACATATTACTGGAGGATTTTGGGAAGACGGCAGGCAGACTAACAGGCAGAGCTGAATGCTTTCTCAAAAACAACAGAGAAAGAGCCAAAAGCTGTTCAAGGGACCTTCTTTGGGGGTCAGCAGACCAGGACAGTGCTACACATCTCCCAGGAAAGTTAGGGACAGAGATATGAAGAAGCCTAAATGACAAACATGAGTTACCAAGCCTCTATGGTGGCCAGAAATGGCTCCCCTCCTCTACCTCCAAGTATTAAGCTGGGGTAAAACACCTGGCTCACTGCAGCCAACTGAGATTTAATATAGTTAATCAATGACAATCACAGAACTCTCCTAAATCACTTAAAAAGAATTTAAAGAAAATATGACTACAGCAATAAAGGATTCTAAGAAGACACTGGGGAAGAATAAAGAACAATTTGAAAGTCTGCAAAGAAAAGTAATATACCTTATGGAAATGAAAGACATGATGGATAAGATTAAAAGTACATTAGAGGCACATAAGACAAGATTTGAATTGCTTGAAGACAGAATTAGTGATTTTGAAGACAAAACAATTGAACTGGAAAAAACAGGAGAATAGAAAGAGAAGAGAATGGAAAAAATGGCATAGACTCTCAGGGAACTGACTGAAAATGTGAAAATGCACAAACATTCGAATTATTGGTGTCCCAGAAGCAGAAGAGAATGGAAAAGGGCAGAAAGGATATTTGAGGAATTTATGAATGAAAATTTCCCAACCCTTATGAAGGTCATAAATATCAATATCCAAGAAGGATAACATACCCCAAACAGAATAAATCCAAATAGACTTGCCCTGAGATACCTACTATTCAGAATAGCAAATATCAGTGATAAAGAGAGGATTCTGAAAGCAGCAAGAGAAAAGCAAATCATCACATGCAAGGGAAACTCGATAAGATTAAGTGTCAACCTCTCATCAGAAACCATGGTGGTGAGAAGAAAGTGGTATGATGTATTTAAGGTACTGAAAGAGAAAAACTGCCAGCCAAGAATTCTGTATCCAGCAAAGCTGTCCTTCAAAAACGAGGATGAGTTCAAAGTCTTCACAGACAAACAAAGTCTCATAAAATATGTTACCAAAAGACCAGATTTGCAAGAGATACTAAAACGGGTGCCGCAGCCTGAAAGGAAAAAACAAGGTCAAGAGATTTGGAGAAGAGTTTAAAAATGAAGATTATTAGGAAAGGTAAACTAAAGGATAAGAAAACAGACAATAGAATGATATGACAACAGAGAGCCAAAGGACAAAATGGATGAAGTAAGTAATGCCTTTAATAGAAATAACATTGAATGTTAATGGACTGAACTCAACAATCAAAAGACATAGACTGATAGAATGTATTAAAATAATATGAACCATCTACATATAGTCTACAAGAGACACACCTCAGAAGTAAGGACACAACCTGGTTAAAAAGAAAAAGGTTAAACAAAGGTATTCCATGCAAATAGTACTCCATGCTGGAGTAGACCAGATAAATGTAAAATAATATTACAGTAGATGAACAATAATTACTCAGTGCAACTGGCAAATTGTTCCTGTGATTAGTGTTCTTTAATTTTTTAAATACAAATTCAACACTTGCTTTTAATTGAGGAGGGCTGGAGAAGAGGTATATTAGAGATATATTTTTGGATAATTAACTTTTCTTTAACCCTTTCTTATTCATACTCTTCAATTAAAATAGTCTATCTGGATCAATTATGATTTATCATGACTGTTGATCAAGATTTTGGGCTTTTCTGCCTCATCAAACAATAAGTTGGCCAATTGTTATATGCTGTAATTCATTCCAATAAGATGTGAAGAATTTCCTAATAGGAATTTGATTATGTAGAAAAAATTATGGCCTAAAGGGAAATTAAATAACTAAACCAATAATTTATTTCATTCTTAGAAATTATTATGTCCAATAGTAAGAGCTGTAATATAAATATTCGATTTATAATTAATTTCTATTATATTTGAATTATTATTTACATTTATAAGTGTTTGTTGCTGTGCTATTTATTTTTATAATTGATTATATTAAATCTAACCTGGCCTTGCACTGTCATTTAAAATTTGTAATTTCTTTCAAACTATATTTCTATTTACTTCACAATTTTATAATAAAGGACTTTTTAGCAGTTAAAAAAGAGCAATTGATTATACACTTTGGATAGATCATATGGTATGTGAATATATCTCAATAAAACTGCTTAATAAACAAATAAATAATTGTGCAAGATTAGCCAGAAATAGCAGCTATGTATAGCAGGGGAAATGGCCAGATTGAAAGGTGAGAAATTTTTTTTGTTTGTCTGTTTTTTTATTCATTATTATTATTATTGAAATAATGAAAATGCTTTAATAATGATTGAAGTGATGAACACACTACTATGTGATTACACCAAATACCATTGATTGTACACTTTGGATAAATATGCTTTATTAATATGTATCAATAAAATTGATTTGTTGTTTTTTTTTAAAGCTTGTTACTGGCACCTGTACAGACATATTGAGCAATGGAATTAAATTGAGAGCACAGAAATCAAACCTCATATTTATGGCCAAATGATTGTTGACAAGGTGGCCAAGGACACTCAACTGGAAAATAATAGTATGTTCAACAATTAGTGCTGGGAAAACAAGATCTCCATTTGCAAAAGAATGAAAGAGGAAACATCTCATACCATATACAAAAATTAACTCAAAATGCATCAAAGACCTAAATATAAGAAACAGGATGATAAAATTCCTGAAGGAAACATAGGGAAACACATTCAGGATGTTGTGTTTGACAATAGTTTCTTAGACTTTTTACCCAAAGTGCAAGCAACAAAAGAATAAAAAATAGATAAATGGGACCTCATAAAAATTAAAATATTTTGTGCCTCAAAGGACTTTACTATGTAAGAAAACCAAGAACTCACACAATGGGAACCACATATTCAATAAAGATTTAATACCCAGCCTATACAAAGAAGTCTTGCAGCTTAACAAGAAAAAGCCAAACAACACAATTAAGAAATGGGTAAAAGACTTGAACAGATGTCTCTACAAAGAAGGTATACAAATAGTCAGAAAGCACATGAAAAGATGCTCAACATCATTAGCCATCACAGTAATACAAATCAAAACCAAAATGAAATACCATTTCACACCTATTAGAATGGCTGCCAATAACAAAATGGAAAATAATAAGTGTTGGAGAGGATACAGAGAAACAGGAACATTTATTCTTGGCTGGTGGCAATGTAAAATGGTGCCACAGCTATGGAAGAGAGTTTGGTGATTTCTCAGAAAGCTAAGTATAATGCGAACAATCTCGCTGTCCTGATTTTGTGATAATCAGGGTAGGCTAAACATTCACTATATTAGAAACCACGCAAGTGTCCCCAGACTTAGTTTTTCTCCCTAGGTCTGGTTTTTAGAATACTGGTGATAAACTAAGCCTGATTTATTATATGACCATCCTGTATGGGAAATGACTGTAACTCTAGGTATCTTTTGTCAACCTCAAGAGATATAGCAGGGAGATGGATGTGGCTCAAAGTGTTGGGCGTCTGTCTCCCATATGGAGTGACCTGGGTTTGATCCCTGGGACTTCCCGGTAAAAATTAAAAAAACAAAAATATAGAAGGTTCATGGGCCGCCAGGGTCCATGCGCAGGTGAGCCATCAGGTCCCGCAAGCAGGTGAGCCCCCCAGGCTCCACACGTGGGTGTGCTGCCAAGCCCTGTGAGCCATGCAGCAAGATGATACCATAACAGGAGAGTGACACAAGGGAAAGCCAAGATGAGACACACCAAAAAAACAGAAAATAAGGTGGCGCAGTCAGCAGGATGCCTCTCTCCCACATTGGAGTTTCCGAGGAATGAGTCGCAGTGAAGACAGGAGAAGGATGAGAAGAGAGGGCAGTAAACGGACACAGAGAGTTGCCCAGCGAATGGACACAAAAACAGCAAAAATGGGGTAAAAATGGATAAAAGTAAATAAATCCTTAAAAAAAAAAGTATAGGGGAGTAAGATATGGACTATAGTTAGCAGTAGTACTTTGATGATGTTCTTTCATAATTTATTAACAAATGTTTCACAACAATGCAAAGTATTTGTGGGGAGTGATGTGTGGGAGCCCTATAAGATGTTATGCATGTTTATTTTGCAAGTTCACAATGTTTACTGAACACTTATTTTTTATTTATGTTCATGTATGAATGATATACTTCAAAAAACTGTTTAAAAAAAAGAGAAAGAAGGAAAGAAAGAAAGCTAAGTATAGAACTAACATGTGGGGGTGCAGATGTTGCTCAAGCGGTTGAGTGCCTGCTTCCCATGTGGGAGGTCCTGGCGGTGCGGTCCCCAGTGCATTCTAAAAAAAACAAAAACAAACAACAAGCAAAAAAAACCAACTTAAAGGAGCCAATGTAGCTCAGTGGTTGAGTGCTGGCTTCCCACATGCCAGGTCCTGGATTCAATCCCTGGCCCCTGGTACCTCAAAAACATATAAATAAAATTAAAAAAAAAAAAAAAGAACATGTGAACGTACAATCCCACTACTAGGTATATACCCCCAAAAACTTGAAAACAGGGACCCAAACAGATATTTGCACACCAATGTTCATAGTGGCATTATTCAAAATTGCCAAAAGATGGAAACAACCCAAGTGTCCGTCAGCCGATAAATGGATAAACAAAATGTGGTGTATACACAAATTGTAATATTATTCAGTCATAAAAGGAATTAAGTCATGATATATGCAACAACACTGGATGAATGTTGAAGACATCATGTTGAATGAATAAAGCCAGACACAAAAGGACAAATATTGTATGATGTCACTGATTCCAAATAATTAGAATAAGCAAACTCATAGAGTCAGAATATAGAAAATAGGTTACCAGGGGATGGGAAGTTAAGGCTTCAAATGTACAGGGTTCCTATTTAGAATGACTGAAATATTTTGGTAACGGAATGTGGTGATCATAGCAGACCATTGTGAACCTGATTAACAGCCCTGAAACATACATCTGAATGTGATTAAAAAGGGAAATGTAGATTGTATATACGGTAATAATAAATATTTTTAAAACAACATGGAACTATACTACACAGTGAACGCTATGTTAAACCATAGACTATAGTAAATAGTACAATTGTAAAAAAGTGTTACCAGTTTTAGCAAATGTTCCACACCAATGTAAGTTGTTAATAAGAGTGTTCTATGTGTACACAATTTTTCTAATAAAAAATAAAAGAACATTAAAAAAGAAATAAGATTAATTCCGAAGTTATCCTCAAATAACTGGCATCTAACAAGAAGTCATTTAGATAATTATCTGCCTGAAAACTTGAATTGCACTTAACTAAACTATTTCTTCCAATGAAAACTAGAAAAAAAAAAAAAATGTAAGGAATAGCTTACTCTTGTCCACTCATTTTTAACTTCTTCCAAATAGTAAATCTTCTAATCTTTAATTATATGTACTAACAATATTCTCATGAAATCAAATTCTGATCTGTAAACATGATTTAGACAATATTTGCAAAACTTGATATAATGTTAATTTACAATTTTCTGCTCCACAAATGTTTGCATAAATAATGGATTGAGGTGTTGCTGTTTCCATGATCTTTGTTTAATTAGATAGTGTTGGCAGTTCAACACAATCAAGGAATAAAATAACAGATAATTTCTTCTCTGCATTAGATATAATTATATGAGTTGTTGGGAAAATTAATTGTCAAAAATGTTCCTCATGCCCATGTAACTTCACTGTACCATTTAATGAGAAATCACTGTTTAAATTTGTTGTAAAAGATCCTCAAGTCATTTTTTTACAAGTCCCCAAAAAAGACTAATAGCAGAGTTGAAGGGAGGCATTAATGAGCCAGAGTTATCCCCTTCTCTGAAGATCTTTCACACAAAAAAAATGAATTAATTTCTTTTTTCCTGGAGATCCGTAGACCAAGAGGTGAAAACAAAAAGCTGTGATTTTGAAGATTCATTGTGAATCATAAAGGAAGACAGTAGTAAAATGTGGCTCTGAGTTTAAGATTAATTTCATTCTCTCTGACAAATAATGTGTGCACTCCCATCCACGCCCATCCATTTATGAACATTATATTAGGAGCATGGGATTTATACCCTCTTCCTAACACAAAATTATCTGAGGAAAGTAAATACATTCTCTGGATACAAATAGAATAGTTAATGTATGTGCCACCACCTCATAATACTCAAAACAGAGTCCTCCTCCTTATAATACCTGGCACTAAAGGAAAAGTTGCAAAGTCGGCATAAAAACGTACAGCTTCCAGTCAAACGTCTTAGTCCTTCACTCTTAAAAGTCAGGTTTAAAAAGTCTGAAGATTGAGAAAAATTAGGATATATAAGGAGAAAATCAAACTTGTAGAGGAAAGCATGTTACTATAAAGAAATATGAATACGTATGTATGTGCATGTGTTTGTGTGTGTTTGTGTTACTGAGTATCTTCAGAAAATTCATGAAGTCCTTGTGTCCTAACACAAGGGCATGGAATTTTAAAAAAGAAGCATAATAGAAGAAAGTTATTTTTAAAAACTAAAATGCTACAGTTAACATAAAAATGTCAGAGCAGTAGGGAGCAAAGATCCAACTGAGCCATGTAGTAGTATAGATTTTTTTTTTTAATTCACGCTTACATAAATAAATGTGGAATGTTACACATTAAAGATAAAAATTTTCTGAACCCTTTGAGACAGAACACAGCAAAACAACAACATTTCTAGGAAACAAGCCTCAGAATAGCATCATATTTTTCATTAACAAGAAGAGATCATAGACCTTCTGTTGAGTAAAATAAGCCAGAAACAAAAAGATAAATATTGCATCATCTCAGTGGTATGAACTAAGTATAGTGAGCCAACTCATGGAGGTAGAGTCTGGAAGATAGGTTACCAGGAGATAGGAGGGGAGTAAAAATTATTGAGCCCAGGCTTAATCTGTGCGGAATGTATAATTAGGTTGATTACAATGGCTTGAAATGGATGGAGGTGATGGTGGCGCAGTGATGTGACTGTGGTTAAGAGTGCTGAAGTGTGTTTGTGAATGTGGTTGAAAGAGGAAGTTTTGGATCATATATGTTTTGATAGAAGGAAAGCAAAAGCTGAATGGGGGACTGTAAAGAGTGAACTCTGGGGTGGCCAAGGACTGTGGTTAATAATACAAATAAAAGAAAGTTCTTTCAGGAGCTTTAACAAAAGTATGTCACTAGTATAGGGTGATAACAGTGTGGTGGTATTTGGGGAAAAATGCACCGAAAGCTTATATCTAATGGATATAAAAGTATTCTTGTTGTCATATGTATGTTTTCTGTATAAATAGAGGCCCACACAGTAGCTAACATATTATTAAAATTCCATCCTGGGAAAGTCCTACTACCTTCTCAAATAAGGTGACAAAAATCTCTGTAATATATAAGCCTTACCTAATAAAATAAATAAAATAAAATAAATAAATAAGTAAACAAGCCAATATGCCCAAACCTTGATCTTAAGGCTTGCTCTTAAGAAAGTTATTCTTATACTAATGAAACCAAGTATAAATGCAATTAATACCTAAGAGTTACCACCTGAAAACCTTATTGTTACTCAAGTGTGGCCTCTCTGTAAGTCAAACTCTGCAAATAAACCCACGACCCTCACCTGGGCGTAGGACTTAGGAGATAAGCATCCCTGGCAAATCTATTTACCCAATATAACAAGATAATGCTCATTTATAATTTCCCTAATCAAGATTTTTCTACTCCTCTTATTTGAACCTATAATTTTCAATGTACCTGTTAAATATAGTAAACATTGTTTCAAGCAGTAGGTCTTCTGAGGGCCCTAGCGGCATCTAGACACTATAAGCAGGGCAGACAGGCTCAGAAATTCAGCACCCCGTCAGTGGGCATTACTTTGGAATTTATGCTCCCCAGTGTAACAGAGTTAGACTCATTTATAGTTTCCGTACACATGGCTCTTCTGCCCCCTTTATTTGAACTTATAATTAGCACTATACTTGTTAAATATATTTCCCAGAGACTTAAATCTTTGGTCTGCTCATGTGCTGGTTGAGACCCGAATCTCAGCAGAGTTGCAACCCCTTCTCTCCAGTTCATTGGACTCATCCAGGACAACTAACAAGGAGATGATGATGAAAAACGCCCATCTCAAGGATCAGAGAGTGTCTGCAACTGCAAGCAATATAGTTTCATCTATCTGCCCCATGGGATCTAAGCGCCCTATCAATTAGAAACACGGTGGGCATCACCATCCCAAAATCCTCAAGATTGGGGAATGAACAATGGACTACAGTAGACTTATTATTATTCTACAATAGACATTATTATTATAGTAATGGAAGAACTTGTATCATTGGTAGAAAGGCAATGGTCACCAGAGGTTCTGAGGGGAGGGAGAGGGAAGAATAGGTGTAATATGGAGACATTTTCAGAACATTGAAATTGTCCCGCATGACATTGCAATGATGGATACAGGCCATTATACATTTTGTTAAAACCTATAAAATCATGAGGGGCAGAGTATAAACTCTAATATAAACTATATTCCATCATTAGTAGCAATACTTCAATATGTGTTCATCAATTATAACAAATATACCACACTAGTGAAAGATGTTGTTAATGTTGGAAAGTATGGGAAGAAGAGGGGGTGGGGTATATGGGAATCCTCTATATTTTTTATGCTACATTCATTGTATCTAAAGCTTCTTTAAAAATAAAAAAGCTAAAAAATAAAAAATTATATATAT